>JANVCL010000002.1:3406415-3422085 GCA_026546855.1 Erythroxylum incrassatum
ATAATTTATTAAATAATCTATATGACATATTATTATATTTTTTGCTAGCACAAAAAATATAATTAATATTGAAAATTTTCTTGTATTATTATTTAATTAAAAAAACCGTCATGTTGGTTATTGTTTTGGTTTTATCATTAACCAAAACAATAAACATTCTAATGGTTACAAATGAGTGAATGACGTTTCCTTTATGCACATGAATGTTGAGTATTTTATGCATATAGAAAACCGTAAGTAAAAACTTGAAGGTCTCTTGGTTTTCGGTTTTTTGTGTGTGGACGTTACTACAAACAAAAAGAGAAGAGAAACTCTATCATGTTTTTCCAGTTTGTCTTTCGTAAAACGCACTGTGTGAATAACAGTGAAGGGAAAAAGTGAGACTGGTTCTTTTGCGTTTTATGTGCGGTGAGCTACACATAAGAAACAAAGTGAAGAAGAGAAATTGTGATACTCTTTTTCAACCTTTTTCGTTTTTCTTGATGTGCTTGAAAAATAAAGAGTAGAGTGATATTTGATATTTCATTTTTCTTCATTGCTGTACTGGAAAAATAAACAAGAGAAAAGTTTGACAAATTGTTTTCACTATTTTTTAAGAAAGGGTTCTTTAAATTTATCAATGGCCATATCAAGTATTGAAAGTGGAATATATATTTTAGTATGGGGCATATAGAAACTTCGAAATTTCGTATCAATTAATCGTCACTTTTCAGGTAATTATTCTACCTGTTCTAATTATAAGTATGATTCTTCAACGCAATAGATAAAAATGTGATTGCAATTTTTATTTTCGCTTCGTGTTGCGATATTGAAGAAAGTTATCTGCTTTTTATTCTCTGCATCATTGATTCATTGTCATTCTTCAAGAAGGTAGTAGTTAAGCTTGGCAATGGGTCGTTTCGATGGGCTTGAATTTGCTTGAAACTTGAGAAAAAAAATTTAAGCTTAATTTTGAAATAAATTTCTATTAAGTCAAATCTTATCAAATGAAATTATGTTAAATTGAGTTGACTTAAGGTTAGATTGGGTGATAGTCTTTTTCCCAAGTCTAGTTGTAGTTGGCAGTTGCTTAGATAACCCACCAAATTAGTGCAAGTAACTCACAGAAAGCTTTGTTTTTAGCATCGAATGAAATAGAAAGGTGTCGTTTTGTCATTATTTAGATGCAGCATAAATTCTGGTTGCCTCTCATGTCTTGTCTAATTTTATTGCATGTGAGACACCATTCGTTCGATTTCTGTTCTTTTCTAAGTACGTTTCATGGATGTACACTTTGTTTTCATCATGGATGTATAATTTGTTTTCCAACTTAATTTTATTAGATTTCCATCGTATTTATGGTTCAATACGGATGACCAAACACAGGACCAAGCCCCAAAGCACAAATTATAAACAATAAAGGAAAGTTCACCAACCTCATCAAACCAGAACCTACAAACATGCATCTGCCTGCCTTGTTCTGGAAGCTCACTTCACTATCTGATATCTCCCATTGATTAAAGCAATTTCTTGCGCTCTCTTCCCTTCTTTTTATCACTATTTCTCTCTCTTTTCTGCCATATAAGAATTGGAAAAGGGGAACGGAAGCCATCTTTTAGTCCCCACTGTCACTCCCTTCCTTTCCCTTCTGGGTCGAAAGTAAGATCAAAGGAATGGGACCAAGCTGGAAAAGATATAGCAAATCATGTGCTCTTAACTTTTAACGTGGGCTGGCTAGCTATGCATGGCAGGCACTCAAGTATAGAAAAGATTACTAAATTAAGGTTTTTAGTTACTTAAAAAAGACAGATTGTACTTTCCAATTCCCTAATCATGATCATTACCCGATAAAGATGTGACTTAATGTCATCGGTCTCTGCTTACAAATTAGCCTATGTGATCATTAGCAGATGTCAGCTTGGACCCAGATGGAGTTTGCAGTCAACTATAAGGCTGTATCGCATCCACAGAGATTATGCTCCACTGCGTACCTGGTCATGGGATTTGGAGTAAAAGAGGAGACAGCGAGCTCGGGATAATGACATCTGAAAGTTACATGCTTCGATGTTGGCTATCTGGCATCACTAGCATTGGCACCGAAATTTGATAAATAAACTTGAAGTCTCCTTGAAACTTTATTAGGTATAGGATTATTTGGGATGTCAAAGTTTAACATTCGAGGTTAAAGTCATTCACTAATTTGTCTCTAGTCTAAAGCTACCTAATCATATACCGACTGTTCTCTCTTTACGTGTCTTCAAAATAGATCCTAAGTCAAATCTTTACCAAAATTAACACCTATTGGCTAGAGAGACGGTAACTTGTAAATTAACCGATTATAATACACCATTTTTGTCTATTCTTCAAAGCTTGCAGTATCAATGAAATTACCCCGACAAGACGTGAATTGAAAACTTGGAGATCACAATAAGCAAGATTCAAGAAATTAGATATATAAAATATGTTGTGGATTCTCTGTTTGGATCTCTGCCTCAAGCATTCCAACCAAGAGCATCTAGCCATTCACCAACTGCGGAAGCTGTTACACATATATTACTATGTCGAGCTTAAGGTCCAAACCATTAGCAAAATCGTTCAACTTTGTGCATCTTTTCCTGTAGAACATCGAGGAATAAGCATGGGACCCTCGAGAGTGACTGACAACCCATGTAAAAGCAAAAGGTGAGTGTAAGAAATTAAAGCATCATTATGGGACGAAGCATCCTAGAAAGAGGTGTCTTTTGGTTACGTGGTCTTAATTAGTTGATTACTGCCCAATAAAACAGTACTTATTGAGATGGATTCAGGTTATTTGTAGTCTCACTCACCCATTTGGTCACGTAATCATACCCTTCAAGTGTATTTTATTCCGAGTGATCTGATCGCTTGAATTGATCGTGTTTCGAAGGCAGCTTCTTCACATATCTACTATTTGTCTAATCCTTAATCTTCATCTAAGTAAGATGTTAATTCGTTTCCCATCAAAAGAACGATAACATGTCATTCTTGCGGATAGTAACAGGAAAGAAAAGAACACTGATCTTTTTCTATTTGAGTGCTAAAGAAGGAACTAGCTTTGTCTCAAGTGGTCCTATGTAAAGCATTGGTGTTATTGTCCATTGATCATAAGCATCCAATTCACTAGATAGACTTTCTGTTAATGGTATTATATCTTAGACAACCCTAGAAACCAGATAGGAACCTGGGGAGCTTACAAACAAAAAAGATGGTGTCATTAAAACCAGAAACGCTGCATATTTATGTGACCAGTCGAAAGGAATGTTTGTGGAGTTGCAGGGAAGAGTATTACACTGTATTCTCAACAGTCAGCTTTGAGAGGTCATTGTGCACTACTGTAAGTGCTTAGAATGTGATATGAAAGTTGAGGAGGATGGTTGTTTACCCAATTGGGTGGACTGTGCAAATCCAGAGAGGCAACAACACGACAAGGGCCATCAAAGTTCTTAGCTTTTTGCCACCAACTTATCTTCCCCTTTTCAATGCGGTGGTTGGAGTAAGATGAGGCATGTCAATGTAGGCAAAATTTGCATCTTGTTTGCCTAAATTAATTGTTAATTATCATCAAGCTGATTGGTCAACGATGATGATGGTAACACGGGCGGATAAGATTAGGTCCAAGTTTCATACCACACCCGGGAGATTAAAAAATAACCTAAAGAAGACTTGGGATTAACTTAAAGATTAGTTGTTGAGTTACGAAAACTCAAAGGAAGATTTAGAAGAGCTTGAAAGTTAGGCTTTTGGGTTAGTACTACTGATTAGTGGTAAATCACATCAACATCATCATCTCAGCGAGAACTAAAGTTGAAAAGGGCAATCAATGAGGAGCAAATGTTCCTTTTCTTACAGTCCTTTTGTATTTATGTTGTGTTTTTGGCAAGGAAAATCAAAGAAAATAGATTTATTATTAATAAATAAAATTCCAGTTCCGTTGGCGTAACGTCTTTCCGAAGAAGATTCATTCACGTAACCGAAGCATTGGACTGCCATTACTCGGTCTCGGTCCTCCTTTTCATGCTATTTCTTAAATAACGTGGAATTTAAACCCACTTATTCCCCTCCACGTGTCCACAATTTCCCGAACATACCCTCACACGTGACCTCCTCTCCTCCAAAACTTTTGCAATTTAGATTAATATTGAAATTCAATTAATAATTAACTAATCGCCCGTATACAAGGTGGCTCTCCCCTAGTACGACAGTTATGCTCCAAAGTTACGCCTTAAACAACTTCCTCCCCCTCGTCAAAGCCCCCCTCTCGCCGGTAACGGTCATTTTTCGCCGTCAATCTCTCTCCCTCACTAGTTGCAGATATCTGCTTCTCCTCGTATATAAATCGAAGTTGTTGTTGCTGCTCTTGCGAGAGGGGAGTTAGGGTTTTAGCAGAGCGACAGATGAATTTCTTTTCTGAGCTTCTGTTTCCATAATGGTAGCTGCTGTGTCCACTCCGTTGAACACCAAAACCACGTCAAATCAAAACCTTACGCGACGGCCTCTGTTGCCGTCCGACCAGGACAATGCTCCTCGCCGAACAACATCCCGGGAAGTCACTTCTCGCTACATGTCCTATTCGTCATCGTCTTCTTCTTCTACTTCTTCAGCCTCCAAACGATGCCCCTCTCCGTTTATTTCGAGAACAACGGCCACGACGAATTCGTCTCTCGCCACTCCCTCCACCGTCAAACGGTCTCTATCAGTGGAAAGGAGGCGACCATCGACGCCGCGTTGTTACTCGTACGATTTGAAGACTGTGAATGGTAATAGTTCCCAGCTGTCGAATGCTAACAAGTTGTTGGTTACCTCCACGAGAAGTTTGTCGGTGTCGTTTCAAGGAGAGTCTTTCTCGCTTCAAGTGAGTAAAGCGAAGCCAGCTCCGTTACAGGTTAGTTTGAGAAAGGCTACGCCGGAGAGGAGAAAAACGACGACGCCGGCGATCGGAGGTGGAGCCGATCAGGCGGAGAATTTGAGGCCGGCGGAGCAGCAGCGATGGCCTGGCAGGTTGCGGCAAGCGGATTCGATGAGTCGGAGTGTGGATTTTACTGATGATAAGAAGAGATTAATTGGATCTGAAGTGAGTACCAGTGTTGTTAGATCATTGCAGGACGCTATGCTTGATTATAGGCCCTCAATTGAGAGCAGATTGAGCTCTGATTCTAATACGAAGAAGCCAGTTGGTGTTAACGGATCCAATGTACAATGTGGGTCTACAGCTTCGGATACAGAGAGCGTATCTTCTGGAAGTACTACAGAGAGTAGCAGTAGCAGTGGTGGTGTTGGTGGTCAAGCACAGCGTGAATTGCGAGGAACTATTATTGCGGCGAGGTTCTTCCAACAGAATAGCAAAAAAATCCGGCGGCAGACTGAGGCTGGATCGCCGGTTAAGAATACTGGACTGAAAGGACCTGCTGCATCTAGAGTTATACCACCGAAGAGAACTGGAATTGATAGTCCAGTATCTTCGCCGAAGGGAATTGTCAATAACAGGGGGCAGTTGTCTCCTATTCGTGGAGGAGCTATGCGTACTCCGTCGCCGAGTAAGGTCGGTACGCCTGCAATGTCTGTGATGAGGGCCATGAGTCCTTCAAGGATGAGGAATGCGGTGGGACCTGTGGTTGGTGCTAACTTGAGTAATTTGAATAGTACACCATCAATTTTGAGTTTTGCTGCGGATATTAGGAGAGGGAAGATTGGGGAGAATAGGATTGTTGAGGTGCACTTGTTGAGGATCTTGTATAATCGGTTGTTGCAATGGCGGTTTATCAATGCTAGAGCTGATGCTTCTCTATATGCTCAAAGACTGACTGCAGAGGTATGGCTACTGTCCTGCTGAGATTGATATTGTGATGGTTCTACTGTATTGGAGTTGTTTTCATCAATATTATTATCCTTTTGATTTATTTGTCTCTCTCTGGCATATGTATATGTTTGCTAGTTGTTCATATGACACTTTCTCTCTGACTAGTAATGAAATAATTAAAATTTTGGACTATAGATTTCCTAGTTGAATTATGGACAAGCAAGAACGTTGTGGTCCTAGGGAAATTTGTGCCATAAATTGAGGTGCATTTTGGACATCTTGGAAAATCTTAAGATTGAAAACTCAGGTTGGAAATGCAGAAGAATCGATAGGTCAGAAAGCTCAACATCTAGTAGCAAAAAATTCCTCTCTATCTAACAACATATGTTGCTCTGGAGTTGAAGGATCAACTCTTTTGTTTGACTAGTACTGGCTCAATTAGTTAATGGGCAAGGTGGAGTAATACTGTGTGTCCTTGCTGATTAAAAATATTTGCCCATTATTGTCTCATCCCACAGTATTTGCCTTGTTCAAGCGGACATTTAGTGCAGCAACGTTAAACAGGTTTTTGGCAAGGCAGATGAACCTTTTATGTAGTAGATAGTTGTATGCTTGAGTAAGTGATGTTGGAGAAGTAGCTATGGTGATTATGCTGCCAAATCATATGAGACCTAGGATGATGTCAATCGGATCAGAACTAAGAGGTTGAGTGTCCTTGCCTCCACACTGTCAGTTCAACTCCTCTATGCTGCTCTAAGAGGAGAAATTGAGGCTGTGCGTCGGGACTTGTGGTATCTAATTGTTTGAAACTTTCGAACTGTCAGTTTTTATCGTGGAATGCAGCGTGTGCTCAGTGTTTTAGGTTTTATGACAAACAGGGTTGGGGTTTGGGAGAATTGGATAGGAATTTGAAAATTTTAGTCTTGGAACATCCGAGTATACTTTTCTTCTTTATAAAGCAATCTTTACTAATCACTTATTTGGCATCTTGGTTAATATGTTACTAATTTGTTATTGTTAATTTAGCCTGTTAAATATGTGATTGAAACTTCTGTTCTAATATTTTTGTGTTATTGGCATCTTGGTTAATATGTTACTAATTTGTTATTGTTAATTTAGCCTGTCAAATATGTGATTGAAACTTCTGTTCTAATATTTTTGTGTTATGTATCAGAAAAGCATGTATGGTGCACATGTAACAATCTCGAAATTGCGAGAATCTGTTAGAACAAAGCAAATGGAGTTGCAATGGTTGAGGCAAAATTTGAAGTTAATATCCATCCTTAAGGGACAAGTAAGATATGTGGCTGCATTCTGTTTATGTTTCAGTGTTGAATTGAATTGTGTTTGAGAAATTTCATTCCCTTAAACTTATCCCTTTGTTTCTTAAGGCATGCTTTCTTGTTCTATTTTTTTAGGAGCTAGTTTAACTCTTGCATTTAACTTTACTCGAGCGTGTGCTTATTCCTGAATAGATTTTTCTCACCTTTTTGCCGTTATATCCATGACTGCTAAATATCACCTACTGTATTTGCTTATTGAAGATGACATATTTAGAAGAATTGGAGCTCATGGACCAGGATTATTCTCGTTCCTTATCAGGGGCTACTGAAGCTTTACGTGCTAGCACTCTCCGATTACCTGTTGTCTGTGGTGCAAGGGTTTGTGTCAATTTTCCTTTTTTTTTTTATTTGTCGTGGAAAACTCAATGGTTTAAAGTGGGCCTGATGATTTTTATTTTACTTCTTTACTTCTACAGGCTGATGTTCACAATATAAAAGATGCTATTTGTTCAGCAGTTGATGTGATGCAAGCAATGGCTTCTTCAATACACTTCTTGTCAATTAAGGTGCTTTCTCTGCCCCTATTCTTTTAAGTTGTTTTCAACTGGTCATTGTTCTTCCCCCCTCTCTGAATGGTCCAACACAGTAGTGGGATAGTGTTGGGAAATTTTCAGTTTCAAAGATACATTATTTCCCATTGTGCTGATAGGTTAATATAAGTTGCGGTGTAGCAAATAAACGTTTGTTTACTGATTGTAATAAGGAACCAGTAGAGTTGGGGAGACACTTTGCATACATTTGGCTCTGATTTCTGAAACGCTTCTGTATTATAATACTGTTAAATAGGTGTAAAAAGTTTCTGCGTACTCTCATCACTTGACTTAATAAGGTCCATTATTCAACCAAGTCAGATTATTCCAATTAGTGTGGAATTCCAATTGGTGTGGAAGACTAGTCATTTGGGTGTTGCATATTTTCAGGAGTAACGTACCCCATTTAGATTCAGGCTTCAAATCTTTTCGTTTTAAAGTTATTATCTTGCATTTCTTTTCTTTTTTTTCCCAAGTTTATAAGTTACTTCTCCATTATTTGATCAGAAATTTCCTCTTCCACGAATGTGCATTAGTTAAAGTCACTGCTTCTCTTTAGGTGAAGTTTCCTCTTTCTTGTTGCTATTTTCCCTTTTCACTTTTTGGTGAATGGTGGTTTCTCGTTTTTTTTGCTTTCAGTTACCCATTTTAACATGAGGTTCGGTTCTTCTTTATCATTCCCACCACGAATAATCAAGGGTATTTTCATTACTATTCTTTACAGCTAATACAGCTAATATCATCTGCCATTGATAGGTAGGAGAAGTTAATTCCATGGTCGCTGAGCTCGCAAATGCGACTTCAAAGGAGCGTGCCTTGCTTGGTCAGTGCAAAGATCTCCTGTCAGTAGTGGCAGCCTTGCAGGTAACCTTGCGTTCCGCTTACTTGCGGTTACAATTTGTAGTTCTGTTTTGTTCTCAGGACTTGTATTATTCATAGGGCAACAAATAATCCAATTTTCTGTTTATGAACGTATCTGAAAATTTCATTATTTTGTGCAGGTAAAGGATTGCAGCCTGCAAACACATATTTTGCAACTAAATCGTGTACCTAAAGTGTAAAGCTGATGATACCCATTGATTGAAATCGCTAATGCTAACGTCAACTGAAAACTTCTTTTTTCCTGGGGTCTAAAGGATCAGAGGTAATAAGAATTGGATTCACTAAATGATTACTTGAGACATGAAAATACTGAGGCGTGGTAGAAGATGGCTTTTCTTATACAAGCCAAGAAAATGATGATTCCGTGTAGGTTTGTTAGATTGTATAGAGTGATACTTTTATCTAAAGGGAATGACCAAAGTATTTGTAAATATGTGAGAGTGATGCTTCACATAATTTCTTTTTCTTCACAAAATTTTCTCTCTTTTGACAGCAATCTTGTATTTGTCTCGATAAAAGAAGGCACGGCTTATAACATCTGACCATATGTTGCCACCAGCTCTTCTTTTCTTTTGTTATTATGAAATTGATGTGTTCGTGGTGTATAGGGTTGATATTTGGGTTCGGATTTGAACTGAATTAGTTAGACTAAATGATGCTGAAAAATTGGTTGATAAAATTAAGTAACTTTACTTAAAACTTAATCGAACTCGAATTATTCATCTTAAATTTGATTTAAGTTTCAGGTTACCCATAGGCTCAAAAAGCCTAAGCCTGACCCCATGCCAACCTAATGATACAGAAAAGGTTAGTTATGAAGTTGAAGAGGATGTGTTTCTTTAAATCTATCGTTACATTTTACAGTTTGTATTCTTGACAGGACTATGTGGTTTGGTAGTTCACATATTGACAGGACTATGTGGTCGGTTGAAATGTATTTGAGAAATGGAAATGGTGGGCGAATCATGAAATAGAAATTTTTGATGTCAATCAACCTTATCTTTTGCCTTTTTCCCCTCTGTCCTTTTGTTTTAGATTCTTTTCTTATGATGCAAGGTAAATTGTCTTAACCCTTTGCACGTGTGTTTCATGTTATGCTTATAGTAGTATACGCATCTTGTTATAACTATAGTCGCTTCCACCATTCCACTTGGCATGGTAAAATCACTAAAGTCGTTTTGGTTTTGCGAAATATTTTGTAAATAATTATTTAATTATTAATAATTTATTTATGATTAATGTCATCATAAATGGTAAAAATAAAATAAAAATATTAATTTAATAAAGTTAATTATAAATAACTACTAATAATTGATTGTTTAATTAGTAATATTTTAAAAACTAGACAGAATATTAAACTAATAAGACAAAAGGTTTAAATAAAAGTATATCGTTAAAATTTGAATAAAATTAAAATCTTAAAATGAAAAGGCTATTTTTATTTATCAAAATTTTAAAATTTAATTAAAAAGAAATTTTTAAATAAAAATTAATTAATTAATTTGACAGTTTTAACAATAAAATTATTAAAATCAACTGAATCTAAGTTTTTCGGTTAAATAGCTTTTATTGAAGTGAATAAGAATTTATAAATAAAAAAAGTTCAAATACAAACAAAATCGAGGAGGCCAATTGGGGGGGGCCCTCAAAATAAAATTAGGTCCTTTATATATATACAGCCTGGTGTATAGCTTTGCTATCTCCGTCCAGTCCGGGGAGTACCTACTGGGGTCTTCAGTTATATATATATATATATACAGCCTGGTGTATTGCTTTGTTATCTCCGTCCAGTCCGGGGAGTACGTACCGGGGTCTTCAGTTCAAAGAGACGGTTTCACACCACCACCACCGCCAATAGAACGAGTGGCAGATACTTGGTGACGGTCATCGTGGGCCCCACAGCATATGCTAAAAGACGCGGCGAGGCCAAATGGATTTTCTTCGTAGGAATAATATTATTAAGTAATCCTAAGTAATTTCTACTTTATTTGTGCCTCTTTCAGTTTCTTAAAATATGATTGTTCCTAGTTTAGTTTTTATTTCCCTAATTTTAATAATTCTTTCAATTTTATTTTTATTTTTCTTATCAGTTAAATATTTAATTAATAATAAGAATTATGATTAATATGATTAACTTATTTATTAATATACTTTAAAATATCTTTAAATATATAAATTCTAGACTAAATTAATTTTAATAATAAAATTTTATTTTATTAATAATTTTATTTATTAAATTATTTATTTGAATAAAATATACTAAATCTTTTATTAATAATTTGTATATACAATATAAAAATCAGCATACTCAATGCACAAAGCTCTCTGCTATGCGGAGATATAAGGAGTCATGATGTACGCTACCTTATCTTTATATTTCTACAAAAAAATTATTTCTACAACTTGAACCTGTTACTTTACGGTAACAAATGAACAATTTTATCAATTAATTAAAGCCTAACTATCAATCAGTATATAAAATATATCAAAATAAATTATTTACTTAATTAATTCATAAAATGGATTTATTTTTAAATTTATCTAATATTAAAAATAATTATATTAAAATTAATAATTAAATATAATTTTATTTTTAATCAAAAATAGAAATTAAAATCCAAAAACCCAACATGTTTGTTTCATATCTTAGTGTTATGATGCCGTGGAATACTGGAATCCACTTCCGTTGGGGGGTCCCATGCCCAATTCAACCTCGACCAAAGAAACACTCCACTCCACTCCACTCCACTCCTGCCCTGGTTAAGCAAAAAAGAAACAGAACTCATAACCTATTAACTAAAACTTCGCCGGACTAAAATTTCCGGTCTTACGTTTTATAGTATCAAAAAAGGGTCACAATTACATTGTTATTTGTTACATATAACCCCCTCTAATCCCTTCCCGTTCTCTCTATAAAATTTTAAACGAAAAGGTTTAAAAGTTTCTTTCTAGGGCCTCCGTTGATTCCCAAGCTCGTCGTGTCCGATTCTTCCGACCGAAACCACATCGCATCTCTTCCTCGTTTATGCGACTTTCCGCTTCTACCTGCTATCCACTTTGTGTCTAAAGCAGGTCTCGGAACAAAACCCTGACTTTGGTTCTGCTTCCCGACGACCCTCGTCGACGGCTTCGACGGAGACCACATGTCGTGCATGGTCGAGAAGCTTTCTGACGATTCATCGTAATTTGATGCGTATCTTCCGGTGTCAATCCCCGTCAACGGCCGCAGAGTTCCTCCTGCCAGAACTGTCTCCACCGCCGCCTCACACACTTGCCAATTCCCGCTCCACAACAGTCCTACGGATCCGTTCACTGGATTCACCGTTCTCCCACAAGCCTCAAACAACAGTGATTGAAACAATGCTACAAAAACAAAGAAACAGAAAAAGCTTAAAGCATTTGAAAAAGAGGCAATTGCACACCGACAGACAAAAGGCAGACGTCAACCAACGTAGTACCTGGTCGTTGAGGATCAGGGACACCGGAGATGAGCGACATAAGATCGCTACGACCGAAGAATTTGGCAAGAAACAAGGTGGCGTTTGCTTGAGCTTCAGGAGAGCTGATCCAGTGCAGGCACGACCTCAGTATGCATCTTTCCTTGCATCCCTTTCGCAGAACTCTGCACCCATTGCAGCTCATCTCCACCGTTTGATCTCCTAAAAAGTTGAAAACCAATTAAGAACAACATAAAGAAACGGCTTTTTCTTAGGGAAGTCAGAAGTGAGCAAATGAAAGAAAAAACAAAAAGGAAGCAGAAGTGAGCATCGAAGAATGGCAACGATACGATCGATATAAGGACGCGAGGAGGAGAAAAGAGGACGTGCAGTTTGGTTAGATTGAGACCGTAGTTAAGATAAAGATTTCGCATCGAACGGTCCGAATTTATTTGACGGAGGTTTAAAGTGAGCCCCAGGTTGACAACTTTGTCGAATATCTTCCAGACTTTGGGCACGTGCGGCTCCGAGTTTTGGCGTCGCTGGTTCTTCGAATTCCCGTTAACCGTAGGATTAAGGTAATTGATTAACATTGGCCGTTGGATATGCTGTGGGCACTCACTATTACTTTTATTTATTTTTCTTATATCTATTTTTTATACCATTTTAGTACAGTTACGAACTCCACTAGACCCATTACTAGTGGAGGGTGACGCAGGACAATGAATGAATTGGTGGTGCTTTTGTTCTTGTAATTATTCTGGTGAGAGTAAAATGTGGATCATGTCAATTAATCTAAAAGGTACTTTTAATTTTCTGTATTAGAAACATAAAAAAATATATAAAGAATCCTCATGGATGACGAGGTTTTGGTGTAAAAACAGCGTCCATATACGCAAGAGATGACAATTTAGTGGGAGACAATCAAAAGAGCATCGTGTTAATCCATTAGCCAGATTCTTCAAACGTCATGCTCAAAGATGAATAATACACTTTATGCTTACTTCAATCTTCTTTTTCGCTCACTCCATAGTAGCTTTTTGAGACTAAAGAAAGGGTTGAGATGCTTTGTTTTCACTGCTCTTACTTACAAACTTCATAATAAATAAATGAAACAATGTGAAATTTGTAGCTGAAAGCGAACGACACAAAATAGGAACAGAGGATCTCGTCCTAAGAAAATGGTAGTTTCATTTATCACCTAGATTAACAAACTAGCCCATAGGCTGGTTTCAGGTTCAGGCCCATAAAAATATATTTGAAGAAGCCCATATGGGGATTGATGGATGTAGGCCTTTTTAAATACTTTGTATTTTTTTTTCGTTTTAATATTTCTCAGCCAGCCAGAGCCTACCAAAATAGAATATGCTGTACGGTCAATCGATGCAAAGAACCTTGCAACGATGGAGGAAGCTTCTAAGTTTACATATCAATTTGGCACGACAGAGTAAAAGTCTAATTCGTACGTTCTTAATTTTTGGTGAAAAAGACTGCTTCCGTAGATCCAAATCTCTGATATTTAGGGATTAATATATCTAATTGATGGAGAAAACGATATTGACTTGATTTTCCTTTTTATGCTTTATTAATCTAAACAAAGATTTTTCCCTTTTATTATTCTTTAATCAAAAAGCAAATTGCAAAGGAAAAGAAGAAAGGTATGTGTATTCAGATGATATGTACATAAAGTGTCAAATTGATCATCCACTCGCGTGATGCTCGGCAGTCTGGATAAGCATTGAAGCTTCTGTTTATCCGCACCAGGTTAATAATACTAAGGCATGAGTCATGCCATAATCAATGCAGGGTTATGCAATCCTTAGCTAGATTCCATTTCGCCAACCAATAATTCATAGAGCTAACCAGAACTTCTTTTCAAGAGCTCGTGTGGGTCACTCTTCCTGATTCGTGCAGTAAATTCCTGCAACTCTTAATTAATCAGTGGTCCTATTCTATGGTACCCTTTATCACGGAGAAGACGAAGACGAGATTAGTCGTAGTACTTACTTGAGACAAAAGTTGACTCCGCCTCTCGAGACTTCACGCGGTTTCAAAGTGTTTAAAATTTCGCCGCACAACTCAAGCGGACTTCATGGAAGTTTTCTTCTTGTTCGCTTGTCTGACAATATGTTTGTGTTAAATCCATCCTTCTTTGAAGTTACTTGGCACATGTTAAGACCTTTTCATCTTCTCTAGTTTCGTGAAATATAAAAATATACACTTAGTTTCAAGGATCTGCCCCACACGCAATTCCTATTAAACGATCAACAACTTCGATACTTACTCCTCGTGAATAATTTGAACGTGCCTTTTGGAATCCGATACTATGTTTTTCCGTAAGCAACTCTCTTCTGGCATTTCCCAGGTATAGAAGTAACCTTCGAATTGTCAGAAAGTTTATGCTTTGAACTTTGTCACAAGTAAAAAGATGCATTGATTCTATAATTGGGATCGGTGTTCAAACCCTGTAGAGCACTTTGCTTGGGCAAACGCTGATGCTGCAAGAACTAGCCGACTTCTTTTAACAGATGGATTCATTTATATATTTGACACTTTGGCTAATTCAAGCTCGTCTTATTTATAAGCATAATGTTGATGTGCCAGATCAAGACATGATGGGGCCATTAATGTTTACCTAAACTCACAGATGTGGTTGCCAAGAAATTAATTCTCCTAAGATTTTCTGGAATTATTTTAATTTTTTTTCAATTGAATATAGGATCTTGTATTAGATTTGATTCCATCTTAATTTCTATGTAAAAAAAGCACATAAAAGACGTGCGCGTCTTCCTACCACGAAGTATACTGTGAGAAGCAAGAAGTGATCAAAACGGGCACTCCCAGCCTCCGAATAGTTTGGAACATCGAAACTCAAAAATGTCGTACGCAGTGTGCGCTTATCCTCAATTTGGTTTCTTTGGGAAAAGGAAAACAAATAAGAGACAGCATAAAGACGTTAATCATTGGCTAGCCGTCAACCTCACGTTCGGTTTCTGACCAAAAAAAGTCATTCTCTTGCTTTTCTTTCTCATAGTTTACGCCGCCTTATTGCGTATAATTGACCTCTTCTTCTTCTTCTTCTTCTTCTTCCTCGTCAGTTCTTACATGCCATTTTAGACTGATTCTTTACTTGTTTCCAAGGCATTTATGATGAGGAAGGTAATAACTTACGAGGTAGCGATGAATGGAATTGGACATAAATCTTTGAAAATAAATGATAATAACAAATTAATTGAATCTTAGTATTCAACATAACGAGAGCAACTGTACACGGAATTTGGAATCGCATAAAATTCTAAGGAACGCATAAAATTCTAAAGAAAAAACAGATGATAAATAAATTAGCTGCCTAGAGATTTGATATCCCTAAAAGAATCCTGGAAAGTGTTCCTAAATCTGACTACTTTTAAGCAACTTCGATCTTCGGTGTCGTCAAAAGCCGGGGCTTTTTTGCTGGCAGCGGACTCATAACCTCGTCCTCACCGGAGACGAAGAAACCCGATCCAAACTCCGGGAAGACAGGAAGGTTAAGATCAAACCCACGGTTGCTGACGGTGAGACTTTGACTTTGATGGCTGTTGGTAGACCCAACAACTTCAGAAGCAGCTGACGTCCCTCCACTCTTCTCCGCTGCCGCTGCCCCACCGTCGTAGTGACACCTCTTGTGTCCACCCAAGGCCT
>JANVCL010000002.1:3422185-3472025 GCA_026546855.1 Erythroxylum incrassatum
CGTCCCTCCACTCTTCTGCGCTGCCGCTGCCCCACCGTCGTAGTGACACCTCTTGTGTCCACCCAAGGCCTGTCCGGTCGGAAAAGTCCTGTGGCAAATAGAACACTCGTGGATCCTACCGCTTCCGTTTAATACGGTGGCGGAGGTTGTCGTAGTGGCGGAGGAACTTGACTGGTGCTCTTCACTGCCTCCTCCTGCGTTTTTCCGGTGACTGGCCTTGTGTCCACCGAGAGCTTGATAAGAAGGAAACTCCTTGTTGCAGATAGCACACTTGTAGCTAACCTTCTGCTTCTCCGAGGACGTTGTCGGAAGAGCCGGAATGGGGGAGTTGTGGAGGTGGTGAGGTGGCGAGGAGGACGAGGAAGTTGACGCAGAGTTGCCGCCGCGAGCAAGCATAATGAGGCAGAGAGCTAAGTACTCCTCTTCCGTAGGCTGTTGAACATCAAAACGAGAACGCTTTGAACGCTTGCGCTTGGTCCATGAGGACTCACCTTGAACGTACTGAGGGGTAGGGGAGTTCAGAGCTTCTAGTGCCATATCTGATCTGAACTTAGACAAGAAAGTGAAACAGAACTGCAAAAACCAGTAGGAACTTGAAAGGATTGAGACACACGGGGAGAAAGAGAAAGGACAAGAGACTTGCTCGGGCTATGTTGAGTATGTGAACTGAGGTGTGAAGAGGGTGAGGTAGGTTTTATATTGGAGGCAATAGAAGAAGAGAGGAAGTTGCGTGACAAGTGGAGAGAAAGTAAGAAGTGGTGTTGTGAAATTCTTTATTTAAAGAAATGTGTTAAAAATAAAGGGGAGTGAGTGGAGCACGTTTTATAACACTTGAGGTGGGTTTGTGAGGTTTCTTGGTGGCCAAGAGCGACTCTGACCTTTTCATCAAAAGGTCGGTCAAAGAAAGGAGATAGAAACTTTCAAGAACAGTTTAGTCATACTCTGTACTGTTAAGGGAAATTCGGATCGGGTTAGGCCCAGTTTCATCTAGTGAAGTGAAGAGAAGACTAGGACTGATTGGAAAATCAAAATACAGACCCGTTTTGTACCAATGAAGAAACTCGTTTGGTTCAGGAACCCGTAAAATCAGTGAACACGTTACACAACAGAATGGTAAGCGTCTAAGCGAGTTGGGTGACCAAGTTGCTTATTACACTTGGAGCAGGTATCTGTCGTGTGGTGGCACTACTAATGCTTCTCTTGTTTAGCTATGGTGTTCAAGTCCGTCTTCAAATTGTCTTCTGGAAAATATAATTTCCGATGTATATGTTATGCTTCGGTCCAAAACGAACCGACTAATGTCTGTTTAGTTGAGGGATTAGTAATAAAACGAAATAGAACATAACATACTTCTATCATTTAATTGAGAGTTTCAAAACGAAATGAGATAAAAGCGGAAGGTTTCATGTTACGTTTCATTCCATCCTAAACAATGAAAATAAGAAACTTCTGATTTAAGAAATTTAGGATGAAACGTAAACTAATAAATACATACTATCTAATATACTCTCGATAATTTTTTAATACTAATTATTTCTTCTAACTCTAACCTCCTTTTCTCCAGACTCATTTATTACGGTTCACAAAAATTGTATATAATTAATAATATTTTTATATTATTTCTCATTACTCTAATAATAATATTTTATATTATAAATGATAAATTGTATATAATTAATAATAAAATAAAAAATTTATTAATGAAAATAGAAAATATATAAAAATTATTCTTTAACTTTTGTATATATTTCTATATAAATAAAAATATAAATAAATTATTTGTAAATATAAATCACATATGATAGAATAAAATAAAATTTATAAAATAATATTATTATTTTTATTTTTATATAATTAAAAATTAAATAATAAAACTTTTATTAAATTTTTTTATTATTTTAAAATATAAATTATATAAAAAAATTTATTTGTTACAATTGTAACTTGAACCTTGACTTTTAATTGGATATGATTTCTGTTTTAAAATCATAATGTTAACCTTCCTGTAACAATAATTTTAATATTATAAGTATAATAATTATTTGTTATACATTATATTTTATTTCATTTATTATTTAAATAACATTTCACTATATTATATAATAAACCCTTCCATCACTTTCAAATAATTTTTCACTATGTTACATTCTATTTTATTATAAATTGTTCTGTCTTGTTCCATTATATTAATTAACATCCAATTTATTATATATCATTTCGTTCTGTTTCATTCTATTTTATCCAATTCCATTAATTAATATCCAACTAACGGGCCACTGAGTCTCAAATCCCATATTATTTTCAATCAATAAGTACTTTATCATATTTAACACTGTAGTCAACCAACTAACATGTCGACGCAATGCCAAAGGAAAAGCTCATACAGATCATATCAACTGTTGGTGCATGACCAATAAATTGAACAAAATGCACCCTTATTTTAAATGATAGTAAAAACCAATATTTTAAAAATTCGATCATAAATTAAATTAATAAAATAAAAATTTAAAGCTAAAAAGTTCACTCAACATAAAATCAGATAAAATTTGACAAAAATAAAAAGTTTTGAAATATAATTGAAAATAATTGTCTTTACTTATCAATAACTATTTAAATTTTAATAAAAAGAATATTAAATAAAATTAAATATTTTATTTTAGCTTATAAATTTGATTATTTTAAGAAAATCTGTTAAATAATTAATAAACCAATCAATTTTTAAAAACAAAAATTATTAAAATAAATCGAATCGAAAAGTTGTAAATAAAACTGAAAAATTACCTAATTCAAAATTTTTACGTTGAATTCAATTTACTTTTTAAACATTAATAACAACTTAAAAATTATTCATAAGCTAACTTTTCCTTTTCAATTTATAAAAGAAAAGGTTATATATAGGAATTAAAAAAATCTCATAAACTCTGAATTCGTGTTTATTTGTTTGTTCTTGTCAAGAAATCTCAAAAAGCATTTAAATTTGATAATAATCTCTCGTTTCTCTATTTCAAAGCGAGACAAGTAGCGATGACAGCATATGTGCCAGCTTCTGTCGACCACGAGTGTGACTATGGATCCCCTATGTTTCATTTCATGGTCATAAATCTTGACCTTATTGTGCCTTGAAAAGAGGAGGAGGAGAACTTACCGAAAAGAATTCCGAGAAAATATGTATAAAATGTTATCAAAATCCGCGTGATTGGAAAATGCCAAGTGAGGAAAAGGTTGTAGAACTTTCAAGACAGTATCAACTCAACAACTAGTGACTACATGACATGGATTCTGTAGAATTTATTCGCAACTTCTAACTCATCTTCCTGATACTTTGCACCGAAGGAAGTTGCTTTTTTTCAGGTAGAAAAAAATCGCATAAGAACATGAAATTCGCCGTCTCAATGGATTAAAAGAACAGAGACTCATTTAGGCATCCAGAGTTAGGCAAGTCCCAGGTGCTTGCTCCTGATTCCACCCATTTTATGTCATTGCTTGCATAATCCAATCCTGATCTTTTAAAGTCAAGCCCAATATTGAAGTAGTCCTCCTCGTGCTCCATATCTTGGTTTGAGACCGATACGACTGTAAAATAATAGTATACAATAATGTTGACATAATTAATGTTGATTTTCTCGAAGGGTGATGGAGTATGTGAAGGAAGATGAAAGTTACCTTTAGGTCCAGTCTAACAAAACGACGGACTGACGGGGATGGTGCTTTGAAAGTGGTCCAGTTGTTCAAGCGTGCTCCTGCTGAATTTTTTATTGCATTGAAACAGGAATCGTTCTGTTCTGTTACCATTAACCTAGTACTCTTATTACTGTTAGAATTCCGTTTTGGCTGGACCAAATTGCCCTCACGATCACCAACCACCATCGTGGTCACCCCATTTTTGTTAAATGGGAAAAGCGTGGAGGTGTGAGTGTGACTTTCAAAGAGTAAGAATTAGTTCAAGTTCCACATTCAAAAAAACAAAAAAATCTTCAGTGCTACTCGCGGCAAAACTCAGCTATGAAAGGTCTACAGATAATGCGAAGGAGCGGCCCGTTGTGCCTTAATAGTAAGATATCTGCTCCGCCGCCGACCGGTCATCGACTCGCAATTCCGTCGGCGAAACAACCCACTGCTTATGCTCCGTCGAGAAATTACCGCCCTGCAGTTCGTCCTCTTCAATGCTCAAGTAGTACGATTCCGATCCCTGTGTTCAGTTTCCACGCCTTTTTCATTAATTAGGTCTAAAAAGGGAATGTCTCGACTTAGAATAGATAAATATTTAAGGCATGGGTAGATTAGTCATTTAGACCTACCAAACAACTTCTTACTTTAATATGTCAGCATACGCGTCGAGATAGGATTGGGTTAATCTATCTTCAAACTCTGTTTCTTTCGTGTTTTCGTTTTTGTTGCCTAATTTTATCTGAGGACCGGTGTTGAACAGAGACCGACTCTCACTCTCAGTCCTGGCAAGCCCCCGATATGGCAGCTTTTGACGGACAAGATCCTCGTATCCTCCGAATTGCCTCTACAATTAGGGTTATCCCCGACTTCCCTAAACCAGGTCTTTTTTAATATATATTTTTTCATTTTCTACAGTGTAAAATTCATTTGTCCAAGTACAGTTGTGGTGGTTCAGATTCTTATTTTTATATATATATATATATATATTTTTGGTTTTATGTTGTGGGTTTTGGGGTGTTTAGGGATTATGTTTCAGGATATAACAACATTGCTTCTTGATCACAAGGCGTTCAAGGACACTATTGATTTGTTTGTGGAGAGGTACAGCGGGAAAGGCATTTCTGTTGTTGCAGGTTGGTAATCTCTTACGTTTTCCTCGTTCTACTTGTTTGTTGTATTACAAGCGTCACGTATGCGCTAACTATACTCCATTCCAAGGCTTGGAGGTGGTTGTGCAAAGACTAAATACTGCCTCACCCAGTGGTTTGACTTGGTAACTGAGTGGGTGTGGTTCTCCGTTAAGTTCGCATGTTTGAATCACATTGGTAGGGGTTACTCTCTAAGCTTATTGTGTTGAAACTTGAAATATAAAGTGGAAGTTTGTCCTACGTAGGAGGAAGAGAGGAAAGAAGACTAACATATATGTCTAGCGGGCTACTCCACCTATCACCAATTGGTTTTAGAATAGAACCTTACTTAGATTTGTATGTGGTCCAACTTTCCTTCTCGTGTAGGCCCGTAGGCTCATTGTAAATTCTAACGTGATATCAGAGCAGGTTGCTCTTATGTTAATCATTAACATCTTAAAATGATAGATTATGTCACGTGTTAGGCATTAAATTAACCCACACGTAAGGGGAGGGGGGGTTTTGAAATATAAAGTGGAAGTTTGTCCCACATTGGAGAAAGAGAGGAAAGAAGACTAACATATAAGCCTAGTGAGCTACTTCACGTATCATCAATTGATTTTAGGATGGAACCTCATTTAGACTTGTATGTGGTCTAACTTTCCTTCTCGTGTGAACCCGTAGGCTCATTATAAATTCAGACATATTGTAACACTCTTTGCCTTTCACCAGTTTTGTGGAGGTCGAACTAGTCAAGTTGTAGTAAGTTGGTCGGACACCGCTTAACAAAAGAAGAAAGCAGAAAAATTAAACACTGGTTTCTTATATGCAACCTTAAAAAACAGAAAAAAAAAGATTGCTTATTTCTTTAATATCTTCAATGTTTTGAGTATAAGGGACACGAACCTCTGTATGTCCACAATTTTTTGGATCGTCTCACGGAAATAAAGAACAATTAAAGAGTGGGGAACAACAGCTAGGCATGTAATAACTCTCTAGGTGATTAGCATGATAGTCAGTGATTTCATTGCTTTCATATTTGTGGTCAAAATGTATGGCTTTCCTTCTTGCTGACCTCGGTAGATTAACACAGGTATTGAAGCAAGGGGTTTTATATTTGGTCCTCCCATTGCGTTGGCTATTGGGGCAAAATTTGTCCCCATGAGGAAACCCAAAAAGTTGCCAGGTAAATGTCCGGCAACTGATTATACCAAATCCTGAAAATTACTACATTTCAAAGTATTTGTAAACAATCTTGGTTGGGAAATACCCTCGATCTTATATCAAAGCAACTTATAGTATCCATTTTTATTTTCCACCTACATGGTTAAATATTATGTACTAACCCTACAGAGTTTAATTTATAATTGATCGACTTATTAATGCTAAGAATGCTTGGTACTTTGGTGTTTGTATTAGGGCCGGTGATCTCAGAAGAATACTCTTTAGAATATGGAACAGATGTAATGGAAATGCATGTAGGTGCTGTAGAAGCTGGAGAACGTGTTTTGGTAATAGATGATCTTATTGCAACTGGTGGGACTTTAAGTGCTGCAATCAAGCTGCTAGGTAATGTTTTTAAACTTCTAACACTTGTCGTAGTTCGTCACTACCCTTTTTTTCTGCAGATTCTTGTTACTACTCTCTCCTGAGGTTGGAGAAGTGGGTTTGTTATGTTATTATATTCTTCACTTCGTATCATAAAGCAGTTTTCTGCCCTTTTGGACGAGGGAATAGGATGTTGTGAAGGTTATGACAGTGACGAAAATCCCAATTTAACTAATGTCATTAAGACAACAAAGAGAACCTTGACGGACAAATTCAGTTCTATGGATGGTATAAGACGATTAAAAGGTTTAGGTTATATACTGTTGAATAAAGATGAAGAGTGATAAAGCTATTTTTCTCCTATAAGCAAAATTTGGTCTTTGCAATGTGGACTTGATTGGACTTCTACCTTGTTTTGACGGTACACGTGAAAAATAAGTATCAGTCTGCCTACAGGGACAAAGTTTCTTTTGGTTATTTATGTGGCTGAGAGTTAACTCCCATCCCTCGGTTCTGAAATATCAATGTCTGCGTATAGTTGTCATTAATATTTTGGATCGTTTCTTATGCTTCTTTCCCACCTTTTTCTCTAGAGCGTATTGGAGCACATGTCGTTGAGTGTGCATGTGTCATTGAATTGCCAGAGCTTAAGGTATGTGCTTTCTTAAAAGACGCCATTTAATGTTAGGTACTGATGAAATCATTAACATGACTTTGATGTCTTTACTAATCTCATTGGCCTTAAGTGCGTAACTTTGATTTTTGTTATCAGAGGATTTGAAAGCACTGATCCTGGTGATGTGAGACATGCAACTTGAGCTATCTCAGCATTTGTCACAAATAACAGTAAAAGAAATACTAACATCTGTTGTGGAGTTAAAAGTGAACTGAAAGTGGAGAAGTCTTTGCGTAGTCCAGAAATGGCACACACTATATAATCAAGTTTAAGCACTGTGATACTTGTTCCTTGTCCTTCAATACTTAGGTCACCAACAAATCAAGTGCACATTTTTCAACGCCTGTACACTTCACTATCCTACTCTGCCTTTACTGGATTTTGTTTGGCAGGAGATTCTTACTAGGTCCTTTTCTACAACTCTGGTTACCTTACTAATATAGTAATTCAATAATACTGATCAGTCGCATGCTTAAGTGCTAGAAACTGGAATTATGGTTGCTGTGTAGCATCTAATGCGAATAGAGATATTCACTTGTAGTTTCTGTTATCTGCATTCTGAATCACCGTCAATTAGCATTTTGATGTTTTATGGCATTGTCCATAGTTATTGAGCTACATGGTCATTCATTACTCGTGTCATGCTTATCCTCTCTATTTCAATTGCTAAGTTAATGCATTGCTGGCGATTTTCTCGTATTTCCAGGGTAAGGAACGGCTTGGAGACAAACCATTGTTCGTTCTTATAAGCTCAGACTGATCTAGCGTCTTGTACGGTAGAAACACATGTTTCTTGCAATTCATGAGTTTCTAACTGCCAAGCTTTGCTCAAGGAGAGCAGTTTATCATTGGACTATGTTTTACTCCAGAGAAGGGATTTGAGACCTCCTTGATTATTGTAATGTTGAGAATAAATCAGTGGGTTCTTAGTTCTTCCCTAGCCTGTTAACAGCAATAAGGAGGAGTAAGTTAGTTGTTACTTTCCAGAAGCGGAGTGGTCATTCCGATGTAAGATTTTAGGTGGAGGAATTGCTGGAATGAGTTGTTTCATGTGCCTGAAAACTTTGGGTTTTGTCTTCTATTGAATGAAGAGCAATTTTATGGGAGTAAGCCTGAAGGTTATATATGTAAATATTTATTAAAAATATTTATGTTAGATATGTTCTGATTAAAAAATTCAAATCGATTCGGATGGTTTAATCAGGAAAATTTTAAATTAACCAATTTTTTAATTCGATTTTAAATTTTTCTATTCGATTTATATTAATAATTTTTATTGTTAAAAATTGATCGATTTATTAATTAATCGGTTATTTTTATCAACTAATTAATTTTTATAAAATAAAATAAACTAATTAATTTTTATTTAACAGTCTTCTTTTTCAATTAAACTTTAAGTTAAGTATAATCTTTTCATTCTTATTTTAAATTATTTAATTTTATTTCATTTTTAATCAATTTTATGAATATTTAATACAAGTTGAATATTTTAAACCTTTAATTTCTTATACTATCGGTTTAATTTTATGTCGGAATTTTAAAACATTAAAGGTTTAAAATTAAACCGATAATATAATAAATTAAAGGTTTAAAATGTTCAACTTGTATGAAATATTCATTAAAGATTGAATAAAATTAAAGTACTGACAGTCAACACTACCTTATTTCCCTCTCATTCTATCTACGACCGTGTACCTTATATGAAAAGAGCGTAATGCTCGAACCTTTAAAAATAAAGTCATGGATGTGGAGTGGGTTTTTCTCGGGGTACTCTCCCACATTAGGGAACATCTTAGCCTATTCAGTGAGGTAAGGTAATTGTTTTTTTTTTGTTTTCACTAACTTGCAAGTTGGGTTCCTACTTTCCGTGGACACGATAGTCACTCTATTGAGAATTTTCTTTTACGAAAGTCTCAAATGAAGTTTTCAGAGAATGTCTTTAGCATGAGTGCGTAATAATGAGACTGTACATTCTGGTTTAACATTTATTGATGTTACATTGCCACATACTATATGCCCATAAAGAATACGAGGATAACATAAAGATGTATCCTTTGTGTTTGTAGACTTTTTGAGTTCTGTTAAGGATGTAGTTACCACAGTGACCTTTCAAGTCAGTATTTTGAATTGTTTTGCTTGTACGTTAGGGGTGTCTCTGATCTCATGTTTGATTATTTTGTCCACAGGTGTTGGCCTTATATGAGATTTTGAGATTAAAAAATTTAATCGATGATTACAAAATTTAATCCATTCGGTCGGTTAAATTTTTTTGAATTGATTTATTTTCTAATTTAGCTTTTGATTTTTTTTAGTTTAGTTTATTTTAATAACTTTTATTGTTAAAACTCACCACTTATTAATTAAATTAATCAATTTTATAAATAAAAATAAATAAATAAATTTTCATTTTAAAATTTTTTTTAATTAAACTTCAAATTTTTTAAAAATAAAAAACAATTTTAAGTGTTTTTAATTATATTAAATCTTACCCAAATTTATAACGGTCTTATACCATTTGAACATTTTAAATCTTAGGAGGCAGTTGGTTCGTATAGGGAAACGGTAATAGGAATAAGAATAAATATAGTGAAGAATAAGAATAGATATTATCATTATAATTATGATTATTGGTTAAGAGAAAAGAATTATTATCGTTACTATTAATAGTGGTTAGTTTGTAAAAAATATTGAGAAATAAAAAATAATTATATATTTAATTAAATAATTATAATATATTAATTAATTAAAATAGTGTAATTAATTAATTATAATATTTTAATTAATTAATGAATCATATTTTAATTAAATATATTGTAACTAATTAATTAATTATAATGTAAATATTTAATTAATTACAATATTTTAATTGATTAATTAATTAAAATATTTTAATTAATGAATGAATTATATTTTAATTAATTATATTATTAGTTAAAGAATACCGAATCTTACTAAACCAAAAAAATCAAGCATTGTTTTAGGTCATACGGTAGAAATAAATAATGATGGAAAAGCTACTATATTGAAGAATAGAGGATATTGGAGAGCTATAAAAGAGGAAGACAAATAAAGATAAGCATTGGACTGTCGTTAATAATAAACGCGCGCCAAATGTACAAGAAATGACTCTCATTCTTCTCATAATTGAGAGGAATGAAGCAATGTCCAAAAATTATGAATGAAAGTATAAGCTAATGTAATCATAATTTCGTACTAAGCCTTTGTTTAGTTGGGCTTATACCAGTAGAACTTTTTTCTGTAAATCTTTTTTTTAGATGAACTTTTTTAGAAGTCAATTGACTGTTTGACTGTCAATTAAAAAGAGTTTTTTTGAAAAAGCTTCATACAGAAAACTGTTTGGTAACATAAAAATAAAAAACACTTTTAATTTTAGCTATATTTTATTTGGTAATAAAAATTATTTATGCGTATAAATATTATGTAAAGTATATTAAACAATATGTAAAGCACAATATATTAATTATTATATAATTTTAAACTATATGAAACATAAATGAAAATATCTAATCAAAACTTTTATATAGATTATAACATAAGTAAAACTAATATCAAAAATAAATATTAAAACATATAAGAAAAGCACGGTAATTTTATGTAAATCTCAAAATAAATATTCATGTTGAGTAAATAATTAAATACATAATAAATTATGCATTTATTTTGGATATTATGAAAATTATGTGTAAAACATAAAGGTAAAACAAACTAAAAAATAGATTCATTAATTGATTAGAAAAATCTACCTGAAAAAGTTATTTGGGAAGCTTTTTTCAAAAGCTCTAAATTTGAGCTTCTTGAAAAGTTTTATTTTGGTTGCTAAAAAAATTATATGTATTAAAAGAGGTGCTTTTTAATTTTACAACTAAACATTCTTATAAAAAAAACTTTTGTGGTAGAGCAAAATACTTGTTAACCTCCTAAAAGCTCCTTCAAACAGACACTAAATTTTATTTTTCATTCCATGCCTATTTATCTCTCCTCTTTTCGCCAAATAAATATACCCTTGAATCTTTGACATGATCGATTTAATTTTTACTTTGATTTTTAAATCAATTACACTGTTAAAGAAATAAAAAAGATGCTCGCGACATATACGGAGCAATCTACTCCTGTCTTCCAGCTCTCTATCTACTCATGGCTTCCAGCTATTTAGTAGACTTGATTAAATTATCTTATTCACATACTTTATAATATTTTTCTCTTGGCCTACGTACGTCATTCTCATTCATCCTTTTGGCACTTGACACGTGTTTATCTATGTTGCTCTAATTTTGATGCGAACTTAACATTAAGAAACATCATCTCATACTAATTATGTATGCTAATTAGTAACAGATTTATTCCGAGAAAGTGGGACTTCTGAAGCTAGAGAAGGAGAACCACCTACTCTTTTAGTTTAGGCAGTTGGATTGACTTGGAAGTTGAGTGTGGTCCCATCTTGTTTAGTTCCCTCGGTTGTCAAGGCCTATAAAACGTTTTCTTTCATATATTAACTTATAGCTTAATCAACTATATTATACTTATACTTCACCATATGAATTGATAATTAATGTAGGATGGGGCATTACTAAGAAGACTAAATGACCATTTAGGTCTCTTGATTGTTCTCATTGTCATGAATTGATTGTTTATTATATATGATGATAACTATCAAACCTTTCCCTCCCTACTTAACGATTGGGTTGTTTCATGTATTTAAAGAGACGACTTTTTTCATAAACAAATTAACATCTTCAAAGATGATAAGCTTTTGGTGTTATTTTATCATCAAGATTCTAATTAGAAAGGCTCTTCAACTTCTTCATTGGCAGTCCTACCCAACAAATTTCATCTTTGAATTTGAGTAACTAATCATGTTTGATACGTACCCAGAAATGAAACAAGAGGTTGATCATAAATTAATAAATAAGCTTAATTTAATTATATTTAATTTTAAATTTAATGTTTAAAATAGTCAAATTCAAATTTAATAAATTATAATATATTTATTTAAATTCTAAGTACCGAAGCAAGTGAGAACAAAGAAACTATGTCATTGAGATATACCCTAATCCTAAATATTATAGAAGCATCATTGGATGATTAGGCCTATAATGAAACGGGTGTCACGAGACACTCATATCGCAATCAGTCCTTTCAGCTGACAACCTGACATAGTTCCATACCAATTAGTTTACTTTATATTCTATTTGGTACAACGGCCACCATACATGAAAGTATTTTATTCATATATATGTATAAAGTTTAATAGCTATCGTAGACTTGTAACAAGTGGGGCCTGCTCTTTCAGAAGTTGCTAATACAATCTCTTTACGTGTCGAAGCTCAAGTTACAGCAACCAAAACGGTGAGACTGTGCTTGAGTTTACTTGAATCGAGTTCGTGTTTTTGAATAGTTAAATCATTTATTTGTGGTAATCTTCAATCATTCAATGGCTTACATTACATGGGTCACGGTGGGTGGAAGAGACAGAGATACAGAACAAGCTTTGATGAAGACAAAGCTAGCTGTCAATGGTTCTCATTGTACTTTTATCGAACTGTACTGTCTTTCTGAGATTTTATTCCCTTTTTTTATCTCTATATCATTTGATTTCCAGTTTGCGAAAATGGTATTTATGGGAAATTTGTGGTTCTTCTTAAACAGTCGTGCATTGGCCGGTGCACCTTAGAAAAACATATTTTCCGGTTAAAATACCTAGAAAATTGTCTCTTTCCGACGCGTGGAAATGTACCTTAAGTCTCGCCGGAATCTATGGGCCAAAGGGTATGTGTTTATGGCAGTATTCAGGTAATCCAAATCAATTACTGCGGATTCGTCTTTGTGGCAAATCTGGGATTTCCAAGTTTTTGTCATGCTTGTGTTGAAGATACAATGGCTTTGCAGAGATAAAACATCTGTGTTTGTTAATAAAAATAAAATAATTTTATTAATAGTTTGTTAATAAATATTAAATAAAAGATTAAAATAAATTTATTTAATACAAATATTTTATCTATGAGTTTTATTTAATATATAATTATTTTCAATAATAAAAATATAAGTAGATTAATATTAACAATTAAATAAGTTTTTACTTTCATTTAAAAAAATAAAAACTAAAAAACAAAAAACAAAAACTAAATATTATAGCAGAAAAACAAAATTTAAACCGAGAATAGGGATACCAATGGCTCTGTTTTTGCATATGAAAATAAAAAATTTATCATTTTATTGAATTAATTCAATTTAGATTTATTCTTAAGTTCGATTATTCATAAGTTCAGTTCGGTACTGTAGTTATAGTTTAATCAATCACAGGATTATTCGTAAAGTTGAGTTCAGAACTGTACTCATAGTTTAATCAATCACATGATTATGGTATAAATAGCCAATGAGAACTACAAAGAACCTTTAACTGAGACGAACACACAATACTACTTAGCTAGTTAGGTATAAGCTGAAACAAAGGAGACAAGGAACGAGTTTAACGGTTATCATGTCGGATTCTGAGTGTTTTTTTTTTAACAATGTCAGACTTATCTCCACGACATGGCCGTCCTTTAGCCGCGTTTTTTTGTTTAGTTCAACAGAATTCCCACCATTAAACTACACTGGCGAAGACTTCCCACGTTCCGAACCCTTCAAATTAATGCTCTAAAAACTCCTGCTTCCGTTCTCATCCCGCCTAACTACATTCCTCTTAATCAATCGTACATAAATGCTAAGACTTGGACCTTGCTGTGTCAGCAGTTGTAGACTATGTATCATGCATACTGGTGGTATTTGACAACCCTCCAGATCCTCTGTCTAATTCCCTGTGTACTAAGGTAATTAGACACATACACATATAAGTGGATGGCTAAGATGACATTTGACAGAGTTGGTATACAAAGAATTAGACAGAGGATCACCTCTCATTTGACAAATAATTTACCACTTATTTTTTATTGTTTTGTTTAATTAACGACTTATTAATTAGCTTATTTAACTTGATAAATTAATTTCTAAAAATTTCATAAGAAGAGCTTTTGAAGTTAGTTGTTTGTCTAATAATAGTATTGACCTTCGCTTTATTCTCTACTTTTACTTTATCTGTTTTCAAAGTTAGTTTTTTTTTCGTACAATTACGTTGTGAGGTTTGGAAGAATATAATAAAGAAGTTTATTAAATTTTTAATCTTTATTTAATTTATAATATTAGTTTATATTTAAAAATATCATAATATTAAGTTTTTGAATATAAAGAGTCGCATCAAATTAATATTTTTAATATATAACTGCTATATTTTGAATCTGTGTCATACTATAATTATAAATATTTTTAATTTATCGAAGAATAAAATTCATACATATTATATGAAAAATACTAATATGATGTAGCTCGTTGTATCATTCATATTAATAGAGAATTTAACAGTAGATTATTATTATTAAAGTTATAAACTTAATTTTTATAAAATTAAGTATCTAAATTTAAATTTCTATAGAAATATTCAACGAAATATCTTTATATTTTTTAAAATTCTATCCTCATAAATTATTTTATATATTAACGATTAATACAAATTGTCTAATTTTATCAAATATTTTAATAAATAATTAATATTATCCATTAATCAATTCAATGTTTCTAACACAGGCCCATTATGATTAAAGAGCATTGGAACTTTTGTGATATTTTAATCTGCCATTCCATCAACTTGGCCCTGTCTTAGTTGTACTTTGCCTGGTAGTGGCCCCACAGTGGACTCCTGAGTTCAGTTACAAAGCATGGGAACCTACACCAGAGAAATGATTAGGCATTAAGAATACCAATAAACCAATTAGGTCAATTCTTCCTAAACATTCCTTGTGAGGTTTGGGTATAAATACGGTTCTAGTTTTTTGCTTTTGTCGGAGGAAGCAAGCTTATCTCATCAGAGAAACACAACACCTCTTATCTTTAGCCCACAGGCTTCCAAAAGTCTGAAACAAATATGGAGCCTTTTGGAGCTTTTCCTGAAGGAGAATGGGACTTTAATAGAATTTTTTCCATGGAAGAGCTTGATTTCACTCCAGAAGTTCCTCAACAATGTTTGTTCCCTCTGGAGCTTAATGACGGACCTGGCCACTCAGCTTTTTGCTCATTTCCTGAAGCCAATACAAGCGTGGCAGAGATAAATGGGAGCTCGTTATATTCCTCGAGCACTCTTAACAACAATCTGCAGTTTTTTTTGCAGGATAACAGCAGCAACAGTAACTGTAGTGGTAGTGTTTTATTTGCCTCTTCGGGCCATGAAACTTACTCATTCATTAGCAATACTAACCACATTCCTGAGTCCATGGGTGTTCCTATCATGGACGCGAAAACTGCCAGCTCACTTGCACCATCTTTTCCTGAAATGGGAATGAGAGGACCACCTGCCTGTATTAAAGAAAGCATAAGCAGTGACAAAATGAGGAGCTTAGGTGATGAAAATCAGCCATCAGCAAATGATCTTCCTAACATGGAGCCTGAGCTCAAACGGAGGTGTGATTCCCAAGAACCAAACCCTTCAAATGTCATGAAGAAAAAACCTCGAGTTACAAGAGATGTAAGTGTATTCATTAGCGTGAACATGAAAATGAACTTTCAATCAGTCCCAGGAAGCCTTTCCCATTTTTAAGTTTTAAGTAACATGGTTAAAAATGCAGGTACAAAATGATAGGAGAAGTGGACATTCAAACAAGAACCAGAAGCTCAGTCCAGTTAGTAATGATGAAGAAGAAAGCAATTGTGGAGCTGATGGGCAAAGCTCTAGCAGTTGTAACTCAGATGAAGATTCTCAGGATTCCAATGCAGCGGCTACTTCTGACTCCAAAGTCTCCAAAGCCCTCAAGTCAAATGGAAAAGCAAGAGTCAGTAGAGGATCGGCCACTGACCCTCAGAGCCTTTATGCAAGAGTACGTGAACACCGTTAACATGCTGACTCATACATAAAAATAGCTTCACAATTCATATTACCTCCATTATTACCTTCTGTTGACGTAAAACGTTCATAATTGATATTTCAGAGAAGAAGAGAGAGGATTAATGAGCGACTGAAAATCTTGCAGAACCTTGTTCCTAATGGAACAAAGGTTGATATAAGTACAATGCTTGAAGAAGCAGTTCACTATGTCAAGTTTTTGCAGCTCCAGATCAAGGTAATTAAAGGGCACGAAGCTTTTTCCTCCCTTTTTCATCTTTCTGATGATTTATTCTAATTAGTTTCATCTTGTAAAACTTGTAGCTCTTGGCCTCTGATGATTTCTGGATGTTCGCTCCTATCGCTTACAACGGAGTTGACGTTGCCCTCAATCAGAAGATTTCTGCATTCTTGTGATCTTTGAGAGGAGGGAGGGATTGGAATATTTCCGATCAATCATCAATGTTTGTTTATCATTATCAATATACGAGAAAAGATTCCATATATATTATATATGCTACATAAATTTCAATGTCCAAACCACGACGAATCGTATAAAATTAATGTTAATTTGTTTAAAGTAACATCTTATCAGCTTTTAATGAACACATGTACGGTATCTGATCACATGCATTTGAAAGTTGCAAAACTATAAATGAGTTTACGATCAATACTTATTCGGACCAGACAATTATTAATAAACCTTTCTTACAATGTGACGAGCAAAGGCTTAACCAAGACAAAATTACGAGGATACACGTATAACCGAGTATGAGGGAGACTTAGGGAGAGTTGGTCAGAGATTAGAGAATATGGATTTGGGAAGAGATTTTGTGATGGTTATCCGAGGTAGAATTCAGGAATCCTATTGCTTGCAGAATTTAGGAATCCTATACAAAAACTCCAAGCTTTTTATACAGTAACACACGAGAGCCTAGAGAAGGAATTAGTGCTGACCTGCATCTGCAGGATGCTTTATAGTCACCAAGGAGGGTGGAAGCTTTCAGTTTAGTTTATCTTACTTCTAGAAACTATAAGTTTTGAATTGTCACCATGTCTTTTGACTCTATTCATAAGGCTAAAAAGGAAAGTATATTCCCCTACTGGTCATAAACGTAGCTCTGAATATGTTTCACAAGTATTTATGTGAATGAAAGTTGATTACAGATCAACTAGCAGATCTAACACGTTACATGGAGAAATAATATATTGACTCACACCTTATATGCTTTATCTATTTAGCAAGTATAAACTTCGGTTTCATGTCATTACAACAACATTTTCAGTTGGAAAACAACTAATGTTCCTTCATATGACAGTTCTTGATATAGACTATGAGTTGTGTAACCTTTTTTTTCCTTATTTGCTCTTTCCATAACTCCTCGGTAGGGTCAAATAGAACCTTACCATGCCATTATCTAGGTTGTTTGTCTAGTGCCTGTGACTATGATTTCGATGCAACACGAGATCCTCTCATCTCTTTGAACCATTCTCCTTGTTCTCAAAACTACTCGCACAGGCAGCCACCTTACAGGGATCCTAAAGCTAACGCTATAGCTGCATAAAAGCTTCTGGCTTATAACCTCATTAGCTTTTCCATTGAAGCTAGAAGAATTATTCTACCACGATGATAAAAATTGGTTTGCAGGAGAGTTATTATGTCATAATGAAAGAGACGGGCAATCGCAATCGGAACTAGGAGACGAATATTATCGATGGGGACGTAGAATAGGAGAGAATCATAAGGTTTTTGTATTTAAATTCGACTGACTTGGCAGGGTTCTCTTGAATTAAGCGAGATTGTGGATTTAAACTATCCTTATATATGTAACCATTTAAATCTTAAAATTAAAGCTTTATCTCTTGCAAATAACCTATTCTACTTAAGTAAGAATTAATTTAAGTATAGATAATTTAAAAGTGCGTTTCTATAATCTTTGTAAAATATTTTGTAGAAACTCAAAAATATAAAAAAGACACGTGGTAGTCACGTGGTATGTACAAAAATTAACATTATTTTTGTAATAAATTTAAAATTTAAACCCACGGGCCAACCCCCAACTTATCCACTGAAACAGGCCCTAGAAGCTGGGCTACTATAGTTATAGAGGCTAAAATCGTAATTTTAGGCCGTCTAGCAGTTAATCCGCGCCAAGCCATCTCAGCGACTGTTTCCATGCTCGAGTCATAAGCTGGCGGCGTAGCTACCACCGAAGAGGCTAATGCTCTATGAGATCCAGTCACAATCAATAAAAACCCTAATTGAACTCGTTCTTGCGATACGGAAAAGCAAAGATGAGACTGAAACCGTCTACGAGGCTTACAAAGCGTCTCTCGAGAAGACACACGCCAAGCTTATGCGTCTTTGATGACTGCTTCTAGACGTATGTTTGTTCTGTTCCATTAATTTCTGTTCGTATTAGCTGATTTTCAAATGAAATTAAATTCCAAAATGCGTTCCCGGTGACGTGCTTTAACTACAGCTTCAGCTTGGTCGTGGTTAACAGTAGGGAGGATTGTAACAGTGTTGCATTTGAGACTGTCAAGGCGTCTATTTTGAGTGTACCTGACACCCGTAGTGCTGCTTCTTCAAAGGCTCCAATATTGTTGAGAGGTAAGCTTTGAAAGTGCAGGATTCAAGAGATCTTTACTGAGCTTAAGCATGAGTTTTCTGATAAAGATGTTACTTCATTGTTTAAATCATACAAGATCTGTTCAATAAGTTTTCTCTGGATTTTGTTTCCCTATCCTAAAAATTTGCTTTCTGAGCTCTTGAGTTCAAGAATTGTCTTCTTGATTACTTGTGAGTTTATTTTTGGTTTAATATGCATACGAATTTTTAAATGTCAATGTCATGATACGTATAAATAGGGAAATTTAAATTCACTGTTTAATTGGAAAAGATTCATTTACTTGAAAATTTGTATTTTATTACAACCAACAACTCGTTTCTCTTCTTGGTGTTGCGCAGTGACATAATTGTTCCATTTAGTGATCCTCGTATCTCTTCCTTGGTGTAGTCTATCATGTCGCGCCGTTACTCGCACAACAACAGGAGCCAACATCAACAACGGAGTGGTAGCAGCAGCAGTAACGACCCAAAATCGTTCAGCAAATTTGTCCCCAAACACCAAAACCCTAACAGCAACCCCACTCTCTCTAATTCTCTTAGAAAATCCCTTTCCCAGCAATCCGATGTTCCCGCATCCGGCGATGGCGGCGGCGGAAATTTCGTCAAGTACTTGCCGCAGGATGAGGCTGTAGCGGCGGGTCTTGGTGCCAATGACGGAGGATTGGATCCGATCGAGTCCCAGCGGGTCGTGGATCTTTTGAATAGACAGTTGTCGTGGTTGCTAAAGCTGAGCCCTAGGGAGTTCTGGAGAGAAGGTGGGTTTAGTTTCCTGTTTATTGGATTTTATGTGTCAGAAACACAATTGGTAAAAATCCATCTTATTTTTTTATCCCAGTGGCTAGTGACAACTCCTTGCATGAGTTTGTGGAAAGCTTCCTAAAGTATAGGAATAGATGGTACGATTTTCCTCATCGAGGAGCTAAGGGTATAGTAGCAGGCGTCATCGTTGGAGACCTTGATTTGGCTCGTCGTGTTTTTATGCTATTATATCGCATGTACGTGATTTTCCTACCACCACTCTTCTGCTTAGCTCTACTTCATTCACGTTCAAATCCTTGATTTCTTCTCATTTTGTGTTCTAGATCATCCAATAGGGATCCAGGTGCTCGTACTGTTGATTCCCTTAGTTCTAAAGATCATGCAGGTGGGTCTTCTTATTTTCATCAAGTTAAAAAACTGTATTTGATTATACAACACTATAATACTTCTGTTGATGCCGATATGTTATTTCTCTTATGCAATTTGTTCACTAGTTCTGTATGTAGTCCTTCTGCAGGAAAGAAAGTTGCTTGACTTGCCTATGCTGTTGGATATATGTGCCATATACGGTCATGAAAATGAGGAATTGACCAAATCGCTGGTAAACTTCTTCCATTTAGGGGAACTCTTCCCCTGAAATTTCCCAACTTTGATGTATGGTCTTGAGAGAAAAACCTTTTTCTTTCATGTTGTTTGAGCTGCTCGTTAGTCACCTCATTCAATGGATGGTATGTGAGAATTTATGAGGCTATATGATATGAGGTGAATGCCATAAGTTTCTGCGTGCAGCCTTGACTTCTTTCATGTTATAAAACAAAGTTAAATGCCCCCAGTTTCACCCACTTTTTTTCTCACAGTCTGCGGCATATTGATCTTTTCCTCCAGGTCCAAAATGCTTTGAGAGCTCAGCCTGGAATCCATGACAACCTATTTGCTGTAACATCTCATTTCCTGGGCATCATTGACACAATGCATCAGCGGTGCATATCGTCCCTTGAGGTATTCTGTTTAGGTCATGGAAGGTTTTATTGCCTACTAAATTATGAAGGAGATTAGTCTTGTTTTGCTAAATATGTGGAATATAATGGCAAGGGTAATGGTTCATACTTTGTTTTGAAGCATTTTTTATTTAATTCTTCTTATATTATCCTGAGAAACAGAAATCATGGATATTCATATTATTTAAACCACTGACCATTTTCTGGCTGATGATGAACAGGTTCTATTTTCATCTGGAAGTGGTGAAGGCCAGGAGTTACGGCAACTTTCTTTGGATTTCTTAGAGGTGAATCCTTCAATTTTCTTCTCACATCATTTTTCATTGCAGCTGTTGCTTTTGCAACTTCACCGTTACATTTTTCATTCATCTCTACACAAAAACTATTCATCCAAAGATCTTGAACTAATTCGCGATTTCTGATAATCCCGCTGGAAGGATAACAAGATGTAGTAGCACCTGAGTGAATATAATATGAAGGACAAATGCCAATATTAAGTTTGTGACTGAAACTGGATGCTACTCTTTTAACATTGAAAGTTAGGATTCTAGAAGACTAAATTGGTGGAACAGTGGCCAGTTCACCATTTTTATCTTCTAATCCCTTAAGAGGTTCATGACATTGTCCCTCATTTCAGGTGATGGATTTCATAAATGATGCTATTGTCTCCATGGATGCTTTTGTTAATGCTTACAAACTGGCAGCTGTGGCCTTTTCATGTCCCATTGAGTTAAGGTACTTAATGTATGAGCTTTAATTTGTCTATCTCCAACCCTGGCATTATTAGTAATCGCCTCTTTCAAGTTTTCTTTTTGTTTAAATTTTGTTTTTTTATGGCCCTTGGCCATTGGGCAGTTGGAAGTGATGATTTCTCATAATTAATGTTTTTTGCTGAGCCATTTATTCTGTTGGAAATTGGTCTTCCTAATTGATGTCTTTGCTAATAATGATGTTAAAATAGAGCTGTACTAGATCTCTGTTATTGGATTCTTTATCTTATGCATCTTAAAATTTAAGAAAATATGCCTTCTTTTGATGGAAACTAATCTTGCCTGTGCAGTGATGGAAACAAGGAAATGCTGACCACCCTTGCAAAATTGCATGATACATTATTTCCATCTTTACAGCAGGGGTTCCAAATCATCTCGATGGGTAGAGATGATGAGATGCTATCTAATGCAACTGTTAGCTTGAAGATTTTATCGGCAAGAGTAGTCAAATTTGGTTGGAAATTATTGGATGCTTGCTATTTAAAGAATGAACTACATGAAAATGGTTTTCCAACTCCAGCTGTTGCAAAGATTTTTCCAGCTAAAGTAGAGGATCCTGTCGTTAGAGCAGATATATTAATTCAGACACTTCGGGAGATCAGTGGATCATCACCTTATGATCTGGGGAATGTGACTGGGCAAATGTTTCTTCGGAATCTTGATAAGAATTATCATTTAATGGACATCCTTCAAAATTTACAAAATGATGGTAGGTGCTTACTCGGCATTTTCTAAAGCATAGCACTATCTGAACTGAGAGTTATTCAGACGATGATATCTGATCCTCAAATGTTTAGGAACTATCTACTCTTCTTTATGCTTCATCTTCGATTTGATGTTGAGTTACTCATGTTTTAATGTTTGCTTATCTATGCAGGATGGATATTGATAGATGATGAACAGAACCAGTACTTGTCTCGGTTGATGAATTCTTCTCTGAAGAGCAATTTCAAAGAGCATCATGTAGGGCCAGCCCCAGTTGTGAACAAAAGTATGGAGATGGATGAAAATGCTGCTATAGTGGAGTCCAAAATTAGTCAAATAAGGGATCTGTTTCCTGATTATGGTAAAGGCTTCTTGGCTGCCTGTCTAGAAGTGTACAACCAGAATGCAGAGGATGTTATTCAGCGGATCCTGGAGGGAACTCTTCACGAAGATCTAAGTCGCTTGGATACTACGTTAGAAACAATGCCAATTCCCAAGTTAGGTACAACTATTGGTACAAAGGATAAAGGAAAAGGAAAGTTGATTGAATCTACATCAGCAGATGTTCATTCTGCTGATCCAATAGTAGCTAGAGAAAAACAAACCTTGCATTATTCTGGTGATTCCGGTTCAAACTCGTCTGCAGTTGGAAGGTTCGTTAGAAAGTCTAGTGACATGCCAGATCACTATGCCGTTGATAACAGAGATAGCAAGGACTTGGCCAAGACTGCTGCCCTGGTATCACTATATGAATATGAAGACGAGTATGATGATTCTTTTGATGACTTGGGTCTGAGTGTTGGAGACTCGGGGCTCGAAGATCATGAAATATCAAGTGACAGAATCATCTCTAATTTAGAGAAACCTTTAGGTACTGAAAGGGAAAATCCCGCTCAGTCTCCGTCAGATGGAAAGTGGGGATCCAGAAAGAAACCACAGTATTATGTCAAGGATGGAAAGAATTATAGCTACAAGGTGGCTGGTTCAATTGCAGTTGCAAATTCGATCGAGGCTTCGCTTGTTACTCAAGCACAGGGGGAACTGATATTTGGTCTTGGTAGAGGTGGTAACATTCCACTCGGTGCTGTAAATAAGTTGGCTGAATACCAGGAACGTGAAAACCAATCCGATGAACCTGAGAAGAAAGAAAGGGACATTGCGCAGAATTCTAGAGGCAGGGGAAGGAGAGGAGGGAGAGGAAAGCTGAGGGAAGGACAGGAAGAGCAAGATAACCAATCCGATGGTTCAGAGATGGAAGGGAGAGGAAATGCAGGAAACGCAAGAGGAAGAGGCAGAAGAGGCAGGGGCAATAGTCATTACAGGAAGGACAGAGCTATGAGTAAACACATGGCAGGATTGTCAAGTTCTAGATTCTCGTGACGGGGATACTGGAAGCATGAGCAAACACTTTACAGGATCTTCATACGTTCACATAAGCAATTTTTGAGGTTTCTTGCTTTTTGGAATCACAAGTACATATTTTTGTTTTTTTAAGCATATATTTTGACTAGATTTCCAGCGGCCACTGTGGATAAACTTGTCCTTTTTCTGAGATGTGATCCATATACTTGACAGCTCAACTAAAAGAGGGCATTTGAGCACAAATGCCGATAGTATCTTATGGCTAGAGCCAAAAGTTCACTTTTTGACTTTTGAATCACTTCAATAAAGTAATTACTGAATCATAGCTAAATACATCAAGGTACTGATCATTTAACATTTTGCAATAATCTTATTGTATCTGATCTGTCTGAAAAAATTCTCATAAGAGGTAACAACGAGTAGCCAACAAATGGATAAGCCATGTTTTACAGTAACTACTGGTCTCAAGAAAACATCGCTCGAATCATGAATCAATACACCAACAAAGAAATTGCATCCTTTTCACAAGTTGGTCCAGTTTACAAACAGATTGAAGACATCTAAACCTAAAAATGAAGAAATTCCCCAGAAAACCTTATAAATGAGGACGTTTGGCCATTGGTTTCTCCATAAAATTATCTATTCTTCACTGTTGACTGCAAAGTGGCCTTCATTCCTTCCCTGAAAATGGGATAACAATTAGTCAAAAGATGTGTCTATAAAGGAAGCTCATGATGTACAGGATCCGTACAATGCACCAGGTAGAAATATCGTTATGAGCACGAAATTAACACCTATAAGTGGAATGACAAGAAAAATTCATTCAATGATTAGTGCAACCAACCTCAGACATCATTCGCTGCTTGTTGAGAAACTGAGTCCTGGCTTTGTTGACAGCTGAATTAGGTGAATAGTACATTCTCTGCAACAGGAGTGAACCAAATCATTATCAGAATGAATGAACGTTCACCGGAAAATGCATATCAGAACACAAATTCTTATCACAACTAGACCACAAGTAAACCACACAAATTCTCATCACAACTAGACCACAAATAACCTAACATGTCAAAAAATAAAAAATAACCTAACATGTTAAAAAAATCAAGGGAAAGATTATTATTAGATATTTCACAAACCTTAACAATACTTGCTTTTTGATGCATAATAACTGGAGGGCGGATGTTTGTTCCGTTAAACTTTAAGTGGATGAACGTAAGATCCTGAGTGAACATAACTAGGGAACTTTATCATGTGCTCATAATGTCTTTGAACATGAGGTAAAGCTGCTGATTTACCTCATAGCTGTATAGATAAATCGGTCCATTTATCATGTGCTCATAATGTCTTTGACATGAGGTAAAGCTGCTGATTTACCTCATAGCTGTATAGATAAATCGGTCCATCTTATTCATACTTTATAGAAAACCTCGCTAGAATCCATTTGATTTTATTCATCAACCAAGTAATACCTGAGCTTTTAGTTGTAAAAAGGAATTCACACCCTGTACTTCTCTTGTATCACTTTATTTATAAAATTTTCAAAGAGATGAAAGATTTTAAATAATTTATATAATACTGAAAAACTTTTATATAAATTTTTTAGCAGTTGAAATTTTATCAAAATGATATTACGTATCAAAACATTTACAAAACTTTCACTTATCAAATAAGAACTTATTGCAATATTTTTTAGAAATTTCAAGATAGTACGTTTTAGGTATATAAATTACATTATCTTTTTAAATTTGCTTAAATGTTTATTTTTATTTATTAAAATCATATGTTATCTTACACATAATATGTAGCAAACCAACTTCATTGGTTTTTAACTATTACAAGACCCATATAATTCAGCAAATATGATCCTCAACCCATAGTTACCAAATCAAAATTGAGTAAATATTGGGACATACAATTATAACGATTTGGATGTAGTAATTTTTGTTATTTTTAGCCAAAACAATTATTTTCAATATGGACACATATACATCTATAATTCCTCTCAAGAAATGCTCTCTAATTTATAGGCATGAAGATGAAACATTCTTAAATTTCATTCTAAATTAGGCTTATGTTTCTTAAATCTTCAAGGAAACAAACTTTTGTTATAAAAAAATTATATTCCAAAGTAGGACAACAAACATAACCAGCAAAATTTTAAATTACACAGATCTAATTCATGGAGTATAATTTTACTCATCTGTAGAAAAGTCATTTATAAATTGACCATTATTATTAAATATTGTACATTATTCTGTGTGTTTTTAATTAATTGGTAACGTTGAGGACCTTGTAGGACAAACAAATATGAAGTTATATAAGATGTATATTATAACAATAATAAATTCTCAACTAAAGCATATACATGAATCACTACTATAGATGCGTGTAAAGTCACAAATTCGTTCATTTGAATTGTTATAAACATGAATTTTGATTAACGAGATCTACTAACCAAAGACAACCAACTCGCAATCCAAAATACAACACCTAATTAGAACATGAGGAATAAATATAGAGAAAAATTAAGAGGGAATAATCATCATCAAATCAATTTTGCCTATACATTATAGTAGATGAGAACTAGGATAAAGGGTCGCTGACCTTTTCGACACGTGACATAATGCGCTCGGAACCTTGAAGATGCTTTTTGTCCAATGGTGCAAACTCGAGGACATCGTGGAGGAATCCATTACCCTATGTAAAAATCGATCTTAATATGCTTAAAATATCCAAGCAGGTGAAATCTGTGTTATTTGGAATTTATGGAAACAGGAGGGAAGTAAAAGAAAACAAACCAGCATGTGCTTCACAAATCCACCTCCAAGGTAGTGCTTGAAAAAGTTCAACTGTTAAAAAGAATTCAAATATGAGTGCCCTGAATTCATAAACAAACCAAGACAACATGAACAATTGTAACCAATTAAAGAAAAAGTTGGACAAAGAATTACCTGTATTAATTTGTCCCATGTTGACGTTTGCAAAGTATCCCCACCAATCTTCATAGAATTTTCAGGGTAATAACCATCCTAAGAATAGAGAAGGCAACGTCATTATAGAGGCAGTGCAGATATCATAATATCTTTCTTGGTAAGAAGGAAACCAGTTACTACCTCAAGAAACTCCAAGATGTCCTTGAATAAGTTACGCTGACTATTAAGATCATTTTTGGTTGATCCCTTTCCACCAGCCTCTGCAGAAAGGTTTCTAACTTGGTTTAGGATTTTTGATCGCAATCCTACTACGTGAGAAAAGCCTTTGTTTCCTTCCTGGACCGATGAGTCGGTAGAACAGTTAGCTCCAGCAGCAAATTCCTCCAGACTTCCCATCTCAAAAATTAGAGCCAACGATTCACCAGCAGCCATACGGACAGATCGGTCATTCTTATCTAACAGACTAGATAAATAAGAAATCGATCTGCACCAATTACCAGAATTCGTAAGTCCTTAAATCTATTTGAGTTGCCTAGCACATATAAGATACTTGTTCGAGATACTATAAAAACCACCTTCCATTCCAAGATTTCACATACAGAAGCAAAAGTCCTAGGGCAAATTGTAACAATTAACTATCCACTAACATTTCATGAAGAATACTTGGATTTGAATTTAAAGCAGAAATTTTCATTTGCTAATAATATAAAGAAAAAATGGGACTAATATTTACTACTGCTTTTTCAGTTAGGGGCCAAAACCAATCCATTTAAAGAAATAAACCAAGCATTCTGCTTACTCCTGCCAGTCTTTAGGATTACGCTTCCACCCATCTAGGGATGTCAACAGAAATGCCCAGGAAGAAACACCTGCAGCTATTACAGCTGCAGAAGGTTTGACAGGAACCACCTGTTAGTTAAATTTCATAAAGAATTAGTTCTTGGGACGATCAGTAAGAAAGCAAAGAAATCAATGCTTAGTATTGACTGAGCCACTTAAAATTTTCTCTTGTTCGAGTTTCGTCAAATAGACTTGGTAAACAGACGAAAACATCAAAAGTAGCAATAGGGTATGAAGGTGAAGAAGGAGATGTAGAATGAAGATTCAAAAACTAAAATCCAGAACCAAAATAATAATATTACAAACAATAGTTGGAAACAGATACGTACATTGGGTACCAGCTTAGGATGAACAAACTGCCATATGATATTCATTGATTGTTCTGTTTCTGCTCGATCAATCCCACCAACAAAAGTGACAATAGCTAAACACTCCAGTAACTACAGCCATAACCCAATAACATAGAACAATCAATAAATTAATACAAAAAGTTCTCCGCTTCTCAACTACAAAGCCTCTTAGGCCATACGTACCGCAACTTTTGATGATTCAGACCCACTTTTAAGAGCTTGGGAAATTGGAGTAACTGACTGTTCCACTATTTCATGTGCATTATCACCACAACCAACTGTCAACGCCAACAATCCTGGAAGTTACAGACAACGCACATTAAGAACAAGATGGTAAAATGTGGAGAAAAGTGTGTCGGAGTGTGTCAAAGCCTAACCAATAACTTTTGATGCCAGAGCAACCTCTTTGGCAGACCCCTTCTTGATAGAATTAAGGCATTGATAAAGCAAAGTGGCAAATCTGATGACACATAAAACAAGCAATATCTCAATACATATCTCAGTAACTTCATGTCAGCATAATAAGTTAAAATATCAAAACAACATAACGGACAAACACATCCGAGCAATTACAAAACTAAACCCATACACTCCTTAAAACAAAGTCAAAAAACCATTAAAGTTCCCTAAACAGCCAGCAGTTCTTTCTTGTCAACTAGTAACTATTAACAGTTTCCAGAAACTCTTAAAAGTTTGAAATCCTGCAAACAAACACCCAGGAACACTTACTTATTTTCCACGAATTGATGCTGCAAGTTTGCACAGAAAGCCTCTATAATTGCAGCCAAAGCATTCTCTCTAGTGGAGGCCCTAAATCCAAAAAACAAGAAACAATCAAAATAACACACAAGCGACGAAATAAGCATAATTAAAATATGTTCCTTCATCACAACGTCAAACCAAACTAATCAAAGCTTAATATTACTGCCAACCTTTTCTCAAATAAAGCATCTAGAGCTTCATCCAGCCTAGTAGCTTTAACGATTTTAGTTTCAGATTCCAACGCCCATGTGTGGTCGGAACGGATAGTCGATGAAGAAGACTCGCTACTATTATCGTCATCGCTATCCAACATCGCAGCATGCTTACGTTGTGAATTACCTGCCAAATTCCAACCAACCCAGCCATTAGAAAAGCTGTAAACTCTTCCCTGACAAAAAAAAGAAACGCTTTCTTTTCCGGTGTTCATGTGTTTCATGTTTACAAAATCGAAAAACCTAAATTAAGCAGAAGCCCGATAACAAATCCGAACCTTGAAACAACCCAATAAAAAAAGATCGTTTCTTTACCAGATTCAACAATCAAAGCATCATTACGATTAATAAAACAAAAAAGAATACAAAATCAGAAACAAAAAGCAGAAAACAAAAAAGAATCGAAAGAACTTACGTTTACCCATCGGTCAGCAACTAAAATAATCCTCGAGTTGTGTCAAAAATGGAGAAAACGTTGACTGAGAACCTGAAAATTATGTGAATCTGATAACAAAAAGACGGCAAATTTAAACTTAAGGAATTGACAAGGCAACGTTTTTGAGTTGAGAAAGGGTTTAGCCATCAAAACACTTAATACAAGAGATCGATTTGGTATCTCAATTGGCATAAAGATTGAGAGGGCAAACAAACTACAAAGAGATGAATAAGAAGCACAAATTAATATGGTACTTTTTGAAGGGACCCTGAATTTCACAAGCAGTTTTGGTTTTCCATGTTAGAGAGAGAGTTCAAATTCACACCGTGTGGCATATAATATTCGGTCGAGTCTTAAAACATTGTACCCGAACACGTGGATGTGTTCTTAGCCGTTGGATATTATTGAACACACTAACACGATTAGCGTAAGCACCTATGTGTAGTGTAGGTGAAAGTAAAAGATCGAAAACACGTGAAAGTACAAGGAACCATAGGAGATGTGTAGATTCTTCCAGGATTTTAGGTACCGTAAAGAACGTAGAGAGTGTAATAAGAGCTCGTGCATTGTTTGGACAATCTTGTTTCTTCGGACACGTTTAACAGAAATAAGGTTTTGGTGAAAATTTAGGGAAGCGGAAGACCGACAGAGAAAACATACGACTGGGTTGGTTTCGAAATTGGTAGAAGTTGGAAGATTAAAATGTGGTGAGTTGTAGGGAATAATGAGGGAGATGCTTTTGGAATATTCGAGTGGATAATTAAGCTACTTTTTCTTTCTCTTTCCTTTTTTATTTTTAGCCTCTCGTGACTGGTGGCCTAAAAGCCTTAAGCCTCTAGTAATTTAATATTAGTGGAAATTAGGGGATGATATTTGGGCATGAACTCAGCTCGGCCAAAAGTCAACAAATCAGACTAGGCTGACTAGTTTTTAGGATGTAATAATAAAATTTTGTTGGGCCTCGGGTTAGTTACTCGAGTCGAGTTCGGCTTGAGGCCCGACAAGTTTTAAAATTTAAAAGATATCATTTTGTTTTTAATTTATTTTAGGCTAAGCTTTTTCACTTCTTAAGAAGTCAAATAGTGTTGTTTTAGTTTAGGCTAATTTGTGTTGTTTTTCCTACCCTTTTTTCCCTCTCCAGAGTTATTTTCTTCCCCTACTTTCAGACTTAAGTCTTTCACTTTTTCTTAGACCAGTCTATCATGCTATATGCCCCCAAGTCGTCTTCTTTCGCATCCTTCTCCTTCCTCTTCCAGTTTTCACACTTCCTCAAATAAATCTTTTAATTGAAGATTGATTCCGTGGAATACAAAAAATTTTGATATCTTGCCATCTGGGGTTGACATATACGTTCATATAAGTGGCTGTGTAAGTCTGTACAAAAACTTCACAGTGAGTTACACGATGCATGTAATTGAATGTGTAAGTCACCAATAAACTTTAAATAATATTATTATAATTTATGATATCATATTCCTTCTAATATTTATGAATTATCAATTATGACTATGAATAACATACATACAAATATATTGATTGTTTGATATGGATGAGAATATTCCTTTAGAAGAGAGTTGTAATTCAATATTGGAGATAAAAGCATAAACTTTTAATCCTGTCCTAAGTGAAGTTAAAAGTCTGAGTCAATTGAAAAGTAAACTAGATTAAAGTGAAGTTTAGCACTTTAATAAGATCTAGTCTTATTTGACGTGATATAATAAGATCTAGTCTTATTGAAGTGACAATGAAAATAGTGGAAAAAATCTAATGTAAGTATTATCACAAGATGTTGGTCAAGAGGTCAAAAGGTGAAACCTCTCATTTAAAGAGACATATAGTGATATAGATTCGTGTAACAGAAAGGAGATCGCATCAAGAAGTCAAACATTTTTTACCCACAACCTAATGAGAGGAAATAATGAAATGACTTACACATCTTATGATAACAACAGATCAAGATTTTTATTGCTTTATGGTAATTAATGATGAACATCTACTATCTGAGTTGATACCAAAAGATTTAGGATATTTTGTAACTCATTACAACTGGCCTTCAAGATTCCAACTCAGAATATATTAAAGAAGGGCATTATGAAGATATATAAAGATAAGAAGAAAGAAAATTTGAGAACATTATCGAATATTGAATGATGGGTTACATTACAATTGATATATGGGCAGCCAATAACTAAAGGAAGAGTTATATCATAGCAATGACATATTATGTTAACAATGATAAACTCTATGCCATAAACTTTTGGAGTAATTTATATTATTTAATATTGTTATTATATTTTGATTACATTATAATTAATGTTGGTCATATTTGTATATGGTAGGTTCATTTATGGACTAGTACCATATACAGGTGAAAGGTTGACAATTGTATTTGGAAACTGTTTGACATATTGGAAGATCGACACACCAAATTTTCCAACAGTTGATAATTGTACCATAAATGATGTTATGATTGAAAAGTTGAAGAATAAGGTATAGTTATTGGTTGATAAAAAATTATTCTATATGCATTGTTTTGCGCATAATTTGAGTTTGATTGTGAATGATAAATTGAAGATGATAAAGGAAACAATATATTCAATTTAGAATATTACAACAATATTAGAGTATAACACCTAAAAAAGTTAAGAATTTTGAAGAAAAAAAACATGATTGCTATACATTCTAAGTATAAATAAGTTGATTTTTGATTGTCCAACCAGATGAAACTCATCATTCAAGATGTTGGGGTCGACAATCTTATACGTTGAAATGTTTAATAAACTTAGAAAATGAGATTCTCAATACACTTGCATGCCTACAGAAGACTAATAAAAGTTGACTAGAGAACTTTATGTAGAGTTAGAATTATTTTATATTGCGCTGAATTATTCTCCAAAAAAATCCTACATCGCATTGTTGCTTTTAGCACTATGTATGAGAAAAAGAAAAATGTATCTGATTGAACGTTAGATTCTAATGAGGTTATTCAGGTTATGACAGAGTAGATGATAGAGAAGTTAAATTCTTGGTATATAATTGGACATATTATTGCAGTCATATTTGTGTTGGATCTGAGATGTAAGATGTAGGGGGTTAATTTTATGTATAATGTGTTGTATGGTGATTAGGCTCAAGAGCATGTAGATATCACTAAACAATTATGATATGATGTATTTAACGATTATTAACTCACAATGGACAAAATTTAGGAGCGAGATCGTAGTAGTTCAAACTATTCAACTCCGACTTCAGTTTTAGGTTTGGGCTCATCTTCTAAGAGCAGTTTGTTACTTTTACTTACAAAAGTTATAAAAGAAAAAAGGGATAAGACTTCATACGATATGATAAAATTAGATAAATATTTGACGCAAGGTTATGTGGTCGAAGTTAAAAGTGTGCAGTTCAATGTATTGTTTTGGTGGAAGAATTGTCAAAATAATTTTTTGATCATGCTAGTAATTGCACAAGATCTATTAGCAATTTCATCATCTACTACTGTTTTAGAGCATGCTTTAGCACAGGTAGTTAGGTTATTAGTCTTCATCGTGCTCAACTTTATTCTCGTACTGTAAAAGCCTTTTTATGTATGCTCGAAGTTGGATAGAAATTGAAGATATTGAAAGTAAACTCGTTCTTTTTAATGATATCAATTTGGATAGAAATTGAAGATATTGAAAGTAAACTCGTTATTTTTAATGATATCAATTTCGTCTATTTTTATATTATTTTACCTTCATCATACTACATGTAATGTTTCTTCGTACATAAAAAGTGATGCAAGCTATTGACGATCTTAACTACAACGATTATTTACTCTCTCTAGTCTCCGCTCTTTAGTCTCTGGTCTCCACTCTCATAGTCCCAATCCAGATGTTTATTTAATGATTTTATCTTGAATTTTCGTAAAATATATCATTTAAAAATTTTGGATAATCATTTTGTAAATTGTCTATATATATATACACTCATTATAAAAATTTCAATTTTTATTAATCAATTTAAATTCATAACTTTAAATCAATTGAATTTCTCATATTATATTTTAAATTAAATAAATTTTTATTAAAATTTTCAAAATTTTACTAAAAAAATTTTAGGTCATTCCACTACTATCTCTAATGAAAACTCATATAACTCTACATCACTTGGAAAATTTGAATTAGATTGTGTTGGAAAAAATAAGTTGGCTCTATTTTAAGAGTTTATTACCATACTTAAGTTAAATTTAGCGTGTGTTTTTGAATTAATAATTTTTTAAGTAATACATTAAAAATATAATTACCATATTTAAGAGTTTATGATTGCCCTTCTTTTGCCAAGCTATGGCTGAGAAACAAGGGAGAAAATCTGCACACTTGGCTGAGGCGAGCAAGGTTTTTCTGAGTTTACCCTTTCTTCTGATTCACATGTTTAGGTCTAATTAGAACATCTCATGATCCAAGCGAGCACTCTGCCATAACAAAATTTTGTAAGTGGGGTAGTGACTATCTGTATTGAAAGGAAGGATTCATAGGGTCTAGGTATCGAGTCAAAACATTGGAAATCTAGCTCTTATAATCCTATTCCCTCAGCCTGCGAAATGTAACGTAAGATTGACAGGCCCTTTTGCGGAAAGAGATGGCATTGAAGTTAGTATTGTGTAGAATTTTTGTCTTATCCGTCAATCAGTCAGTCATACAGCATTTGCTCCTACCAACCTTTTTGTCCACTCAATCTAAACACACCTTAAAAAGTGATATTTTCCTATATATTTCGTATCTTTGGTATTGATCCGCTAACTTCTTTATCTTTTAAAATCACTTAATTTTTAAAACTGATCAATTTTATTTATTAATAATCTTTCCGATCAATTTTGACCTACAACCATTTCAAGCCTTAATCATCACAATATAAAAGCAAATAATTCTTTCTGCCCTCTAACTCCTTATACGGTATTTTAATAAAATTACTATGATAATGATAGATCGGTAATATGTTTATAGTTGTTGTATAAAATGAGCAATTTGGTGTTGTTTGTAAATGTGTGTTAAATTGCTTAAATTGAGTGAATGTGAAAATTTGAAAATACATAAGAAAATATGACATGTTTTTTTTAAAATAAATGAAAAGTATAAAGATATGAGATTAGCATTTATTTCATTTTAGTGATTTTTGAAGTTTTATAAATTTTTATAAGAATATTGTGTTAAATGAGAACTTGGTTGTTTGAAGGAGACTAAAGAATGACAATCCAATGGCAAAAGAAAGGTGATCTTGAGCTGAAATTTTCAAAAATAAATAAGTGGATAATATGTTTATAATTGTTGTGTAAAATGAACAATTTAGTGTTGTGCGCGGGGGAGGAGAGGGTAATGACTTAATGCAGCAAGGGACCAAATCGTCTGTACCGTTTTCCCAATAACCTCATCCACAAACTTTGCCATAAATAAATGGGTTTTGTGGATGATCTTATTTGGCACTGGTTTGGAACTGGGAAACGCCGCAGATGATTTCCTTCCCTTAATGCAGAGGCCGAGTAACGAGTGTCCCGAAGGAAATTGTCGCGTGTCGGCCAATATGGAAGAGTGAATCTCAGCTATCTAATCACTTTCATGTAGGGCTGAACATTAAAAGACAAGTTTCCATCAACCTGTGAAAAGTCTTTCCCCCTTGATCCTCTTCACACTTTCCACTCTTTTTCTTTAATATACCTTTGTTGTTTCTGTGGAGCGTGCACACTTTAGTTTCGCTTCGCATGACCGTGCCACTCGCTTTTCTGACTCCCATTGAAACGCAGTTCCTATTTGTAGGGAATGTAAATCAGATCCAACTTGTTTCAGATAAAACACATCAAATATGAGTTTTGACCGAATTTTAAGTTCAGAGTTTAGAGACGTACATTAACAAAATAATACTATTTTTCCCCATGCAAGGAACTATATATCTGCTCTATGTCTTTCACGTAGTCATTGTATTTCAAGGCATTTGCCCCTTGATACAGCTGGTGATTTATCAATATCCATGATCTTCGCAACAGCTAGCTGGGTACAAACGATTTGCAGATGTGTTATAAATTTCACTTTCACCAACACAAACCTGAAACCCTTCCTCAGAACTCAAAGGACTCCTTAATGTCTCTCTGTTTTCACTGTAACTGATAAAATAGCTGTCCCTTCCTTCTTTTCCAGCTTCACTAGTTTTTGAAATCCTGTCTTAGTCAACAGCATCGTTTAACAAATGAGAGGTATTATGATATGTAAGGAAATTTCACACTACTCTAATGGTGTTATTCTTCTCTTTTAGACACCTTTTAACTCATGGAGCTAGGCACGAAACCTTAGCTTAGGACCAACAGGTTATTAGTTTGCCTGGGACGAGTGCATTTATACAAAGTACTGAAGAATTTAATCGGTTTGTTGTAATATTAATGAGGTTGCTGTTCATACGTCGGTAGTTTTTGGGGCCTTCTTCTGCTCTTGGATGTGAACGTTTCAAGGTTTTATCAAGTTAATTAGGATCATTAAAAAGCCTTCATGTAGGGCCTGCAAATTACGTCAATCGACTACTTCAATTTTATACGATAGGCTCGATTGAAAGAGTGTAATTAGGAGGAATTGAACACAAAACCTTTTGGCTCTATGCTCCTCCACTCCACTAACTCGATTAGTCCTAAAGAACAAATTAAAGGTACACGTAAGAATAAAATACCTCACATTTCTTCCTCGAATAGTCTTTTCTTCTATTTATTATTATCTTTCTCGTTATCATCATCATTTTTTTAATGCGACTAATTTGAAAGTAGTCTCTCCATTAACTAAAAATAAAACATATTATTATTGGATGTTCTTAGATCTTTCGTATTAACGGAATTTTTACCGGGTAGTTTATGTTCTTGTTTTAGTATTATTAGTTTTTTAATTTTATTTAATATTTAACTTTTAATTAATTAATCAAAAATTTAAATTGAATAAATCAATTTTAAAATTTTATTTTTATTAATATTTTACTAATATTAATAACAGAATGATATAAAAAATGACATTTAAATGATAACGTGACTCTTTGTTTTTATAAACATGAACTTTGAGTTTTTTTATATAATTATTGTTTAAAAATTATGAAAAAAGAAAATATCGTGTAATTTTACTAAATATTAATTTTTAAGTTATTTTGAATATTTAATTAAAACTTTTTAAAATATTAAATATTAAAATAAAATTTTAAAAAGTTTGAAAGTTTATAATTTATTATACATCAAATTGAAGATGGGTCTGATGTTCCATTTTCTGAATTTTATCATAAATAGTGCCCTACAAGTACAATTGTGGAGTTGGGTCATGGGTGGGGAGTTGGAGAAGATAACAACCCATAATCATATGGTGCTGACTTTACAGGGTAATTGTTCCTTCTTTGCACGACGACGACGGTAAAGTTGCGGGAGATTTTTACTTGATCTTTGGCATCTTAAAATTATTTTTTAATTTGTATGCTCCGAGCTTCCGTTTGTCATTATCGTATGCTCCGAGCTTCCGTTGCTAACGTTAAACACACAGTACGAAGTGTTTTGATTGGCTCACAGATGCGGTTTCATGTACGATTCCATGTCCCCTGAAACCAAGCTTTGTCCCCTAAGTAAGCCAACCTTGGTCCACAAACAATTACATTACATCAACTTCATTAATTAGAAAGGCGATTAGGCTCGAGCTTAAGGACAACACAAAGAGGCTGCAGTACTAGGATACATGTTAATAACGAAACCCAGAATTCTTAGTCTTAACTGTAAAAGACAGAGACCCGTTTTCTGCTATACTGCAACCCTATATCCTTATTGTGTTTTTTATTCGGCTGTACTGTGCTGGTCCAACCCCTTCGTAGTCCAAGTCATGGCTTTTGGCAGTGAATAATGTGTGTGGTACAGTTTCTATTGGATTTCATGTTCATGTGTAGGCACACAAGTGACAGAAATAAACATGGAAGGTGAATCTTCGCAGGGTCTTCTTTGTCATGAAAGTGAAACTTGCCTTGATGAAGAAGCTGGAGACGAGATGTTTTTCATTGATCATCCGCATAGTTGCACCGATTCTGATGCAGAAGATGATTTCAAAGTGTTAGTTGAAAGAGAAACTAGTCTTGGGTTCAATGGGGATCAATCTGGTGTGTTTCAGAACTGGGTCAAATGTGCTCGCTTGGAAGCTATCGAGTGGATTATGAAAGTAAGTGTGCTTGTTGATTTTTTTTGCTCCATCATCGAGTTCACGTAGTAAATTATAACGCATTGTGAAGTTTGATATGGTTGCTTATCTCTCCGGGGTTAATTAATGCAGAGTAGAGCAATCTTCGGATTCCGACTACAAACTGCTTATTTGTCCATGCTTTACTTTGATCGGTTCCTGTCAAGACGATCCATTGATGTAAGACATTTCTTTCTCGAGTTTCTGCTTTGTCACTTAGTGTTCATGTTTCTGCTATGTTTGTTTGCTATATAACTTTTTCTTGTTCATTTTCAGGGTGAGAAATTGTGGGCAGTTAGATTACTGTCAGTGGCCTGTCTTTCTTTAGCTGCAAAAACGGAGGAGATGAAGATACCCTCTTTATCAGAGTTCCAGATCGATGGCTACAGTTTCGGGAACAAACTCATTCAGCGAATGGAGCTTTTGGTATTAAGCACATTGGAGTGGAAGATGATCTGTGTTACGCCTTTTTCTTTTCTTCACTATTACTTCATTAGATTCTGCAAGGAAGAATCGCCATCAAAGCTTATGTTATGCAGAACTGTTAGATTGATCTTCACAGTAATGAGAGGTAATATTTTATGGACTTCAAATATTTAGTTCTTACCCTCCTATCTTTTGATCTTAGCAAAGATTTTGTTACATGTTAATTCAATACAAATGAATGCAGAGATCAATTTGACGCATCATCGACCGTCTGTTCTAACAGTTGCAGCCACCTTGGTAGCATTAGAACAGGGCTTAACAAAGGTAGAGTTGGAGCGTAGAATGAACGCCGTCCTCTGTTCTCATTTCTTTGTAATTGTAAGTTCTAATATAGTTTACTCTGTTTCAGAGGTTTGGCTCTCGTTATAATATTAAATGTTCTACTAACCTAGAGATTACAACATTCACAGGAAGATGTGTTTCAGTGCTATGCTCTAATACAAAAACTAGCTGCTGAAAATCTCAAATTGCCAGAAAAGTTTATTCATTTCCAAACAACCCATTTCAGGCCGACGGATGTTTCGGGGCATTCTTCGTTTACTTCTGCTACGTGGACCAAGAGAAATGAGTTTGATTCTCATAGTTCCGAGCAAAGCTACAAGTTACCTGCTGAGAAAAGACTTCGATAGGAAAATCTTTATGATGTGTTCACGGCTTACAAATAATATTATTAGTGCTGGAAATTAGTTTGTGATATGAGTAGTTAAAGTCAAAATTCAAAATGAAAGGTTGATTTACATACGGGATTGTTCTGAAAGGTTGCTTCCTTTCAAGAGTTGTGACTTGTCGTGAATAAATGTAATTGTTTTGAAGGGTTACTTCCTTTCTAAGAGTTGAAACTTGTAGTAAACAGACGTAACTGTTGTAAAGGGTTGCTTCTTTTTTAAGAGTTGTGACTTGTTGTCAACAGACGTGATTGTTCTAAAGGATTGTTTCCTTTCCAAGAATTGTGACTTGTTGAGAATAGACGTGACTGTTCTAAAACTCTATATATACACGAGTTTTAGTCGAGATTAAAAAGTTTTGAACAATTCTATCAACACAATCTTTGCATTCGCAATTCTTGAAGAACGTTCATACTATTACAACTTGAATATTCTTGTGTTCTTTGTATGCTAGAAGTATTTTGCCTTTAACCCGGTGTGCAAATATAATGGGGCAAATAACACTTTTAAGTGTCCAACACACCTAAAACACTTTAAACTTTATGTTTTTGATCTCAAGTTCTCTCAATTTTCTGCAACACCATTTCATTTATTGTTCATCCTTTGTTTTGTTGACTTCCAACCCCCATTCTATTACAATCTTAAAGTGTTATTTGTTGCTATCATGGAGTCCACTCAAGAATCCGCTTTTAAAGCAATAAACCAAGAGTTTGTGAAGTTAGATTGCCTTGATGGAACTGGCAACAACCTCAATCGTTGGAAAGACATGATGATGTTCTTCCTCACCGGTTTGAAAATTGCATATGTACTTAATCTCACTCTTCCTACAATTCCTCTTCCAAAGGAGGGTGAAGTTGACACAAGGAAGGATGAATGAGACAAACGCCAAGAAGATGAATTGCTTTGCAGGGGTCACATTCTCAACACCCTCTCAGATATCTTTTATGATCTCTTTACAATCGTGAAGAGTCCAAAGGAGATTTGGGCGTCACTTGAACGTGAATATGCGTATCAAAAGCAAGGCGTATATAAGTTTCTTATTAAAAAATATTTTGAGCTTAAATTTATTGATGGTCTCTCTCTTATGGATCAAATCCACAATTTACAAGTGATAGTTTCAAAACTTAAAGACTTGGGTGTTGAAATTTCAGAATCATTACAAGTAGGGGCAATTATTGCTAAGTTGCCTTCTTCTTGGAATGATTATCAAAAGTAATTGTTGCACACTTATAAAATGTTAACTATCGATAGTGTTTTAAAGCATCTTCGAATTGAAAAAGGTGCAAGAATTCTTCAAAGAAAAGAAGTGAAAGGAGATCCAAAGGTGAATTTTGTGAATGAGAAGAAATCCAACAATTCTAAAAGGAAGAAACCTAAAATGTCAATGCTAAACAGCTAAAGACAAGAAAAAGAATCGGGTTTGTTACAATTGTGGAAAGAAAGGGCACTACAAGGCTGAATGTAGATCCAACAAGAAGCAAAAGGGAAACAATGTTCTTAATGCTAACCTTCTTGATGAATTTGCAAAAATTGTGGCAACCTTTACTCTTGATACTATGACGGAACTTCATATAGCAATATCAATTTCTTCTAAGGATTTGTGGTATGATTCCGATGCATCAATTCATATGTACAATAATAAGGACCAATTCAAGAACTATGAAGTTCTTGAAGGACATGAAGTAATTATGGCCAATGGTGTGAAAGCCAAGATGCATGGAAAGGGAGATATGCATTTGCTATTCACTTCTGACAAAAAGTTGGTGCTCACTAGTGTTCTTCATGTTTTAGATGTGATCAAGAACCTTGTTTCTGCGGATATCCTGAATAAGATGGGCTTGAAGGTTGTACTTGAGTCAAACAATGTAATCTTGTCTAAGAATAGTGTTTTTTTAGGTAAAGGATATTCTTGTAATGGCATGTTTAAACTTAGTCTTAATAAAGTGAATGATGTATCTCTTTATTTGGTTGATGCTTCTTATTCTTTATGGCATAGTAGATTATGACATATTAGTCATAAAGTGATTCATTATATGTCTAAAAATGGACTAATCTCTTATAAGGGCCAAGTGAATAAGAAATGTGAAACATGCATACAAGCAAAGATAACCAAACTTCCTTTTCCTAAAGTTGAAAGACATACAAAATTTCTTGATTTAGTGCATTCAGATATATGTGAATTTAATGTGAATTTAATGGTTTTTTAATAATAGGTGGTAACAAATACTTCATTACTTTCATTGATGATTGCTCTAGATTTGTGCATGTTTATTTGATGAAAACCAGTGATGAAGCATTTAATATGTTTAAGACATATAAGTCTCTTATTGAAAATCAATTAAGTAAAAAAAAATTAAAATTTTGATAAGTTATAGAGGAGGAGAATGCTTCTCTAATGAGTTCTCAAAATTTTGTGAACAAAATGGTATTATATTCCAAAATAGTGCACCATATACTCCACAGTAAAATGGTTTGGCTAGAAGGAAAAATAGAACTCTGCAAGACATAGTTAATTCTATGCTCTTGAGTTCAGGTTTGCTAAAAAAAAACTTGTGGGGTGAGGCTTTGTTGGCTGCATGTCATTTACATAATCGAATTCCATCCTTAAAAACTAAAGTGTCTCCTTATGAAGTATGGAAAGGAAGGAAGCCAAACTTGTCATATTTGAAAGTTTGGGGCTGTGTACTTACTATAGAGTCCCTAACAAAAAAAGAACAAAGTTGGGACCAAGAGCACTTAAAAGTGTGCTAGTGGGTTATGAAAAAAATTCTAAAGCTTATAGGCTACTATAAGTTGACTTTAACGTGATTATAGAATCAAGGGATGTTAAGTTCTTTGAGGATTTGTTTCTTAAAGACTCAATGGTAAATAAGGATCCATCAAATGGACCTACCCCTTCTCTAAGTGTTGAACTATCAAGTGCTTTAAAAAGACCAAGTGTAGACCCTCCAAGTGAACCTAGGAGGAGCCAACGTCAAAGGAAGGAAAAAATATCTGCCTTCATATTTTATTTCTTCACAAGCTATTATTTTCTTAGTTGAAGGCACTAGGGATACTCTACTAAATAAAACTCCAGTTTTATTAAGTGTCGAGGAAGTTCCTAAAACTTTTAGTGAAGCAATGAAATCAAGGGATATGACATTTTGGAGAGAAGCGGTAAATAATGAAATGGACTCAATATTGATTAACAATACTTGGTTCTAGTTGATTTACCTCACGGGTCCAAATCAATTGGTTGTAAGTGGGTGTTTCGAAGGAAATATGCCCCAAATCAATTGGTTGTACGTGGGTATTTCGAAGGAAATATGCCACAGATGATACTATTCTAACTTATAAAGCAAGGCTAGTAGCTAAAGATTTTAGGCAAAAAAAAGGAATCGATTACTTAGACACATATGCACCGGATGATAGAATTACAGCGGTAATAGTACTTTTGGCTTTAGCAATCTATACCCTTCATGTACACCAAATGGATATAAAGACAACATTCTTAAATGATGATCTAGATGAAGAAGTGTATATGGAACAACTGTTTTGTGCTACTAGGAAATGAAAAGAAAGTATATAAGCTAGTTAAGTTATTATTGGCTTGAAACAGGCACGTAAACAATGGCATGAGAAATTTGAATATGTTATACTCTTATATGGATTTAGATATAATAATAATGATAAGTGCATTTATTCTAAATTCAATAAAGAGTATGGAGTGATCATTTGTCCCTATGTAGATGACATACTCATTGTTAGTCCTACATATAAAGGTGTGGTTGAAAGTAAGAAGTATCTTTCTTCTAAATTCAAGATAAAGGATTTTGGTGAAGTTGATACTATCTTAGGCATTAAAGTTAAGAAACATAGTGGGGATTTTGCGCTCTCTCAATCATATTATGTTGAGAAAATCCTAAAGAAATATCATTTGAACGTGAAAGAGGATAAGTACTCCTTTTGATCCTAACTTTAAGTCGCATAAGAATGAAGGTAGTCTAATTGCACAACTTAAATATACTAATATAATTGGAAGTCTAATGTATGCGAAGAGTTGCACTAGACCGAATATCACATACTTAGTGTGTAAACTAACTAGATACACTAAAAGTCCTAGCCAAGAACATTGGTAAGCTATTAAAAGAGTGTTGGGATATTTTAAGAAGACAAAAGATTTTAGACTCTTTTATAATAGCTTTCCAAATGATCTTGAACGATTTTTACATGCTAGTTGGATTACTAGCATTAGTGTCCAAAAACCTACAAGTGGTTGGGTATTCTTTCTTGGTGGTGGAGCTGTTTTTTGGGCTTCGAAGAAACAAATGGTGATTACTCACTCTACCACAGAAGCTGAATTTATAACTCTATGTTCTACTTGTAAGGAGGTTAAGTGGCAAAGGGATTTGTTATTGCATATATATTTTTGGCCTCATCTCATGTGTGTGATAACCTTACATTGTGATAGTGAGTCTACTATGTCTAGAGCATTGAACAAAGTGTACAATGGTAAATTGATTGAGCCCAAGTTTACATTATTAATTGGCTGCATTTTCATAACTATTGATGTACTTTTTGACTCCTAATTGTGACTTTTGTGCTTAAATTAGTTCCTTATGTTGAGCTCACATTATTTGCAATTTGTTAGTAAAATTGTCACAAATTGATATTAGTTGCATCTTAATTTTTCTTAGAACAATTGATACTACAAATTGCTATTTTATTTTGCAGGAAAGATGGAGTCAAGGGGATGAGAAAGTCAACAAGTCTTTACACGTCGCGACGCATGCAGAAGTTGATACGCCGCGGCGAGTAAGCACAGTAGCACGTCGCGACGTACAGTCGGATACCCGGACCATAAATGGAAAATTCTCTCACTATTCTGACCCGGCCCACCTCGGTTCTTTAAATAGTTACCGAATTAGGTCCAAAAGGAGAGACACCGCACACCACACAGAGAGACTCCATACAACACTCCACACATACACTACGTCGGTTACACACACCAGACACACATTCGGGTGCCATCAGAGATGATTCCACCCTACTGCCTTCATCTCCGATCATCATCATCCATCGACGGACACTTCACCACCACTTCCGCCGTTAGTATTTGGATCCATGGTTAGCGTCGGGATTCCAGTAGTGATGGACATCGTCGGAGTTATGCTTAGCTAGGTTCCCCGATCCTCTTGAAGATGTAGCACCGTCTTGAGTTCACCGTGGGCTTCAAAAGGGAGTAGTAAATTATTGTCTGAAAGTTTAATTATATTATTGTAAAACTCTTGGTTAGAGATTATAGTGGTATGATTAGATTATAATGGTTAGGGTTTAATCATGTGTTGAACGATATTTGTGATTTGGATATGGATTATGTAGAACTTTTGTGCTTGAATATATGAGGTCTCATATATGTCATTGGTAATTTCATTAATCAATTTTATCTGTATGGTTGTTTTTGATATAATCGATTGTGTTTGATCCAATGACCAATTGCATGAACATACCCATTTTGCAAACTAAGGTTTTTAACAAGGCTTTAATTAAATGGTCATTTAGTTAATTCCTTGGACTTAAGGGATCCCTTAAGGTTGATTTTTTGGAAACTTAGTGGATTTTACCCCCGAAAATTTATTTCGAATAGTGATAGCCTAAGCACATTTTCAAGAGGATTATCTATCATTTGATTAATCTTTAAGTTTTAGTTGATTTCAAAAATTCCCAAAATCCAAAAATATTCTTTTATGCATTTTTTTTAATTTTAATTACTTTCCTCAATTTTGATCAACAGACCAAAACCCCCTTTTTATCTACTTAAATTGCATGTTTTCGACTTTAGGCTAGCTTTAAATCAATTTCCGTCGGTTCCAAAAAGTGAGACGACCCGAGGTTCAGCTTATACTGCAATCTTGGAATTAATTGTTTTTAACCGGTTTCCAAAGATCGATCCTATATCGAACGACGAACCGTGATCAAAACTACACCAATATGAGAATTTCAATGATAAGACATTAAATAACAACCCGACATTATAACCAATCCTCACTATATACACCCCCACACTTAGAATTTTGTACATCTACAAACTTAACAGTCACAAATGTTCCACTAGCTTTATGACTTGGGTAGGATATTTTGTTAAGTTTAAAAGCATAAAATGTGGTTTATACAAAAAGAAAGGCTAAAGCTCAAAGGGGATTATCAAGGGAAAATCATGACAAAAGGATAGGTTATTTGGCTAATGTAGTTTATGAAAAACAAAGAATGCCTGATCATATCCATGTTAATGCATGTGATAAAAATGTGATCTTGAATAGAAATTTAACTCAAAATTGGTAGGTACATGTCATGAAGGTCACTCATTATCAAAAGGAAATGTGACTGATATAGATGTCTCAGTCAAATAAGGCTCAAAATTACACCAACTTTGTCTACCTTTAGTTGCTACTCTTCTAAAGATAATGCATATCGACCAAACATAAGAACAAAAGTACATGCTAAAGTTGCTATAAAATTTTCTAGTCAAATCACACTCTAATTATGATTATATAATCCTACAAGCAATAGAAAATGAAAAAGTATTTGTTTCATTTGTTTTATTCTTTCTCTCATTTTGATTGAAAACTTAAAAACAAGTAAAACAAACAATTCAAAAACACACATGCATAAAAAAAGATAATGCGGAAATGTAAAGGAAAAGAAATTTATTTCCCTTATGTTGGCTCCTAAGAAGCACCTTTGTTTAGGGTCGCTAGCTTGACTCCTTTTTCTCCTCTTGTGATAAAATTGTAATCTTCGGGTATCAGATACGGCCCCTCCACGTGAGGTAGTTCTGGATAGGGTCTTAGTTGATCATCATCCTCCTTTATTGTCTTCCCTATCCTCAGATTCTCGACCTTGATTAAGTCCAAACACTCTAGAAATATTTCGAACATTTCTTTACCTTTTTCTTCATCATTCAATTCCTTCAATCTGTTATGTAAAGGTAAAGAGTTACTCTCAAAAACAATCATGGACTCAGTACTTACCTCTGAGCTAAAAGATATGTCCTTTGCGGCTTCGAGCTCCTTCTCCACTTCTTCGACATAAACAATTCGTTGAGGGTTGACCTCAAAATTCTCAAGCTCCTCATCACCTTGCAAATTTTCCGCATAGACTTCCATTGGATATACCTCGGGTTGATATGGCTGCTCCTCTTCGCTTTGCGCTTCTAGGCGGTCAAGGCTTGCTGCCATCTGACCCATTAGGTGTTCCATCCTCTGTTGCCCTACTATTGTCTCTTTTATCTCTTGTCGGAATTCGTGCATTTCCTGTCGCATAACCTGATGAAATTGCAAAGTGTCAGCAACAAGTTTGTTAACCATTTCTTCTAAAGATGCACTTGAATTATGATGGCTCTCCGGAACTTGGGCGATAGAATATGTGTCTTTTGGAAATTTCCCTCCATCCCTCCGAAATTGTAGAGTATTCTCCTGAATTTTTTGCACCATATTACTCAACTTTTCCAAAGATGTACTGGAATAAGATAGGAAGCTTCCGATCTGTACGAGAATTGTTGTGCGTCCTGCAAACTATCATGGAAGTAATTCTGCTGATTATTCCATCCATAACAAAAGTTAGGTTGATCAGTCCAAACATTGTTATAGGAATGAAAATATGAATTATAAAAGAAATTACTTCCGTCCATATCAATATTTTTTATTTTTTTTTAAACACGAAATAACAAAAAATGAACAAATCATAAAATAACGGAAAAGAAATCACTCACGAATAAATATATACAAAACACCAATTAAATCACAAAAAAAACTAAAACACCGCACTCCCCGGCAACGACGCCATGCCTATAAAACTTTTGAAATGTAGCATGCTCACACACACCATAAACATTCCTAAAATCAGAATCCAAAGCATACAAATCTCTAATAAACTCAAATACAAGCATTTTAGAACTCAAAGTATTGATTAATGTGTATCTTCTTGATAGTGCATCATCCACTACATTTTCCTTATCTTGCTTATACTTGGTCACATATGGAAAAGTTTCATTAAACTATAGCCATTTCGCATGTCTCTTGTTCAACTTACCTTAGCCCTTCAAATGTTTGAGTGATTCACGGTCAGAATGAACCATAAACCCCTTTAGCCATAGATAGTGTTGCCAAGTTTCCAATGCTCTCACCAAGGCATATAGTTCTTTATCATAAGTGGAATAATTCAGTTGTGGCCCATGAAGCTTCTCACTGAAGTATGCAATAGGACGCCCACCCTACATCAAAATAGCACCAATACCTAACCCAGAGGCATCACATTAAATCTCAAAAGCTTCATTGAAGTTAGGCAAACTTAAAACAGGTGCAGAACACAACTTATATTTTAAAGCATTAAACGCAAGTTCTTGTACCTCACTTCGTTTAAAACCAACATATTTTTTAATGATTTCAGTTAATGACGCAACAATGGTGCTAAAATCTTTCACAAATTGCCTATAAAAGCTAGCCAAACCATGAAAACTACGCACATCTCCAACAGACTTAAGACTAGGGTAATCTTTGATAGCCTTAACCTTCTCCTCATCAATATGAACACCATGGGCAGAAATAACAAAGATAAGAAATATAAATTTATCCATATAAAAAGAACACTTTTTAAGTTTACCATAAGGTTTTTCACACCTAAGTGCCTCTAGTACAGATTTAAGATGTAAAACATGCTCATCAAGGCTTTTATTGTAAATCAGAATATCATCAAAATATACAACCACAAACTTACCAATAAATTCACGCAAAACATGGTTCATCAATCTCATAAAAGTGCTAGGTGCATTTGTCAAACCAAAAGGCATGACCAACCATTCATAGAAACCATATTTAGTTTTAAAGGTTGTTTTCTATTCATCTCCCACTTTCATCCTAATTTGATGATAGTCACTCATAAGGTCAATCTTTGTAAAGAAAAAGGCACCATGTAATTCATCAAGCATATCGTCTAATCTAGGAATTTGGTGGCAATACTTTATTGTTATCTTATTCACTGTTGTGCAATCCACACACATGCTTTAAGCTCCATCTTTCTTTGGCACTAATAATACTGGAACTGCATAAGGGTTTAAGCTTTTTCTCACGTGCCCTCTCTCTAAAAGTTCCTTCACTTGCCTTTGAAGCTCCTTTGTCTCCTCAAGATTAATCCTATAGGCTGGGTGGTTTGGAATTTGAGCTCCTGGCACAAAAACTATTTAGTGTTTAATACCTCTCAAAGGTTGAAGTCCTTTGGGCATCTCATTTGGAAAGACATCTGAGTATTCCTATAAAGCATATTTAATAACACTAGGTACGGAAGAGTCAAGGTCAGCCTCATTATAAACAATGTCAGATCCCACTTGTTTCTGGAACCTAACTCTTGAGAATATCATCATACTTAACTAGAGCATGCATATTACCTTGTAGTGTTATTTCCATGAACCCTTATTAGGCATCATCTCACAAAGGTGGCGTGCCCACAATAGTCAAACATCAAAACAAACTTATTCCTCTAACTTAACCCTTTTAATAAGGAAGTCAATATGAACAATACATAATCAAAACTACTTCAATCCATCATTTCATTACTTAAGCAACAGAGTTTGAAAAACTAGCTATAATAGCCTTTCAAGTCACAAAAAAACATAATCTGAAATCTTAAAATACAAAAGTTACAAGAACTACGCATTCTTAAAATATGACTAATGCCTTGTGTTTTCCAAAACTAACTCAAAATACAAAATACGCAAATGTGGAGTGATGCCTTGACTCTCTTTCACTCCATGTCTTACTCATCACCTAGAGGTGGGGACAGGATAGGGGATGAGCTTGAAAGCTTATGGGTAACAGTTTATAATAAAAAGATAAACGAAACTTTTGAAACCATTTTGCTTATCATAAAAAACTTTCATTGAGTTTATAAAACACATGTTTCTTAAGCTTTCAGCCAAAATCCACAAGTCACAAATCATGAATGCATCAGACTTGATCAAACATATCATGAGCACATAAGCATATCAAAATGGTTTAGGTAACTCCAAAACTTGACACACTACAAATTTCCAATATAATGGTCCCGTGTAGTCATCAATTCTTGAGGGAGTCCATGAAGGAGCTCCATGGCACTAGTGGGCAGGAAGGAGAAGCCTATACTTGGGTCAACGTGCACGTGACGATTCTTGAGGGACTACCACAAACCCACATAACACATATATTTCAAAAAGTCTTGTAAACTTGTTGCCCAAAATGGCATATTTTCTTGAAAACTTGCATTTTCATATACTTTATATATATATATATATATATATTGAAAACCATTCTTGAAAACATGATTTACAAATCATTCAAAAATAATAGATGCAACACTTATGATGCAATTGAAATAAGTGATTTTCTTTGATTTAAATAAAATAGTAGTGGCTTATTGATTCTATTATAAATATGTACCCACCTTGATTTCCTTGCTTATAGACTTGCTCAAATGCTTCTCCTCTTGTTCCTCTTGTCTCTTTCTTGATCCCTTCATTCTTCATCAAATGAAGGAATCTTTAGCTCAAAGGAAAGCTCTTCTCTTTCTCTACCTTTTTCTCTTCTTGAATAACCTCAAAATCTCTCTTGAGGGCTAACACAATTGAAACCCTAGCTTGTTTCTCTTCTTTCTCTCCTTCTCTTCTTCTCTTCATATTTCTCTTTCTTCTTCATGACACTCTCTCTTTTTCTTTCTTTCCTCAATTTTCGTTCTCCTCTCTTCTTAAAATGCTAGAAAATACTTATTCTTCCAATTATGCCCTTAATGAGTCTAAAAAGTCCATTTTATCCTTTCTTATAGGCTTATGTTCTTTTAAACTTAAGTATCTTGCCAAAAATATCCTTGAATATTTTGACATAACACTTTCTTCTAGAAAAATGTTCCCCATTGTCTTAAGTTTCTAATGCCTCCAAAATCATTCAATTTGGTTTAGTGATTCAAAATATATATTTCAAACATTTTTGGACTGCTCTTGTCCATAACAATATACTATACACAACTTCCATATGAAATTTAAACATCTTAGAGACTGAATTAGATTCCAATTGCTCATACCACTTGTAGCTACATTTTTATAGTTTATGGCAAATCAGAAATCATCTCATTTGGAGCTCTACCGATCAAGAAATCATTAAAATACTGAAGTATGTTCAGTGAAATAACACCAATTCATATTATTTAAGAGTACACACATTGTACCCGTCCCACTTTTTTCACTCAATCTTTAATAATTCATTTCAGATGGCTATGATTTTTTGTGGAGATGTATAACAATGTATTACGAGTCCAATGGTTCAAGAATCAAGTCATTTGGGTATCTAGAGAAGAAGTTATGACCAAAAGAATCCAATCTGGTTTTGTCCTCAATCATATTGAACCTGTCTTGTGACAATTGGCATAACATTCAAAGATTGGAGTTTTCTTTAGATGGTTTGAAATAGGACATCAAGATCTACAACTTTCATAAAGACCTTGAAGACAATTTATGTCATTTAAAGGGTCATAATTGGACCAGACTATACAGGATGAATAGTAACCCAGAAGGAGTTTATGAATATTAACACAGAAGATGTTTTACAATTGGCATAACTTTCTCTACAAATATCGGATTTAGGTTTTCTTTATATTTTTTGAAAGATGAATTCAAGAGTTACAACTTTTATGAAGACCTTAAATGTTCGGCCCCAAAAAATTTTTCTTTTATTATTTATTATTTTTATTGATTTATTTGTCTACTT
>JANVCL010000002.1:3475033-3489108 GCA_026546855.1 Erythroxylum incrassatum
TTGAGAGTTTGGGGTTGTGTAGCTTTCCTATAGAGTCCTTAACAACAACAAAAATAAAGTTGGGACTAAGAGCACTTAAAAGTGCATTAGTGGGCTATGCAGAAAATTCTAAAGCTTACAGGCTACTAGAAGTTAACTCTAATGTGATTATAGAATCAAAGGATGTTTGAGTTCTTTGAGGATTTGTTTCTTAAAGACTCAATGGTAAATAAGGATCTGTCAAATGAACCTACCCCTTCTTCAAGTGTTGAACTCTCAAGTATGTTAAAAAGACCAAATGTAGACCCTCCAAATGAACCTAGGAGGAGTCAACGTCAAAGGAAGGAAAAATATCTACCTTCATATTTTATTTCTTCATAAGCTATTGTTTTCTTAGTTGAAGGCAATAGGGATACTCTAGTAAATAAAACTCCAGTTTTATTAAGTGTAGAGGAAGATCCTAAAACCTTTATTGAAACAATGAAATCAAAGGATATGACATTTTGGAGAGAAGAAGTAACTGATGAAATGGACTTAATATTGTCTAATAATACTTAGGTTCTTGTTGATTTACTTCACGGGTCCAAATTAATTGGTTGTAAGGGGGTATTTCGAAGAAAATATACCACAGATGGTACTATTCTAACTTATAAAGCAAGGCTAGTAGCTAAAGGTTTTAGGCAAAAGGAAGGAATTGATTACTTTGGCACATATGCACCGGTTACTAGAATTACATCAGTAAGAGTAGCCTTCATGTATCCCAAGTGGATGTAAAGACAACATTCTTAAATAAGATCTGGATGAAGAAGTGTATATGGAACAACTGAAAGGCTTTGTGCTACCGGGAAATGAAAAGAAAGTATATAAGCTAGTCAAGTCATTGTATGGCTTGAAATAGGCTCCTAAACAATGGCATGAGAAATTTGAATATGTTTTACTCTCATACGGATTTAGATATAATAATGTTGATAAGTGCATTTATTCTAAATTCAATGAAGAGTATGGAGTGATCGTTTGTCTCTATGTAAATGGCATGCTCATTGTTAGTCCTACATATAAAGGTGTGGTTGAAACTAAAAAATATCTTTCTTCTAAGATAAAGATGAATGATCTTGGTGAAGTAGATACTATCTTAGGCATTAAAGTTAAGAAACATAGTGGGAGTTTTGCACCCTCTCAATCATATTATGTTGAGGAAATCTTGAAGAAATATCAACATTTGAATGTGAAAAAGGTAAGTACTCATTTTGATCCTAACTTTAAGTTGCATGGAAATGAAGGTAGTCCAATTGCACAACTTGAATATGCTAGTATAATTGGAAGCCTAATGTATGCAGTGAGTGGCACTAGGCCAGATATCTCATACTCAATGTGTAGACTAGCTAGATACACTAAAAGTCCTAGCTAAGAACATTGGCAAACTATTAAAAGAGTGCTAGGATATCTTAAAAAGTCAAAAGATATTGGACTCTTTTATAATAGCTTTCCAAATGTTCTTGAAGGATTTTCAGATGTTATTTGGATTACTAGCATTAGTGACCAAAAACCCACAAGTAGTTAGGTATTCTTGCTTCGTTGTGGAGTTGTTTCTTGGGCTTCAAAAACGGTAATTACTCACTCTATCATGAAAGTTGAATTTATAGCTCCATGTTTTGCTTGTAAGGAGGCTGAGTGGCTAAGGGATTTTTTGTTGGATATAGATCTTTGGTCTCGTCCCATGCCTGCGATAACATTACATTGTGATATAGTGAGTCTACTATGTCTAGTAGCATTGAACAAAATGTATAGTAGTAAATCTACAATATGCATTTATTAGAGAAATGCTAAATAAAGATGTCGTCTCAATTGTTTATGTAAGGACACATAGCAATATGGCAGATCCGTTTACTAAACCTCTTGTAAGAGATTTAGTTAGTTCGACGACATCTGGAATGGGATTAAAATCTTTTTTATAATCTAATTTACTATCAGCTAAATATATATTATTTAGTTATTTAATATATTAATTTTTAATAAGAATTATAAATAATTTAATAAAATTATTATTAATATGAATTATGAATAATTGAATTTAACTTAACAATATAATTTAATTTTTGTAATTAAATTTAAGATTTCTTCAAATATATTTAAAATAAAATTTGATTTAATAATTAAAGTATTAAAATAAATATTAATTTATAAATAAAAATTTTAAAATTCAAATTAATTAGTTTAATAAAATAAAATAAAATATTATTGATAATTTATTAATAAATATTATATATGAGATTACAATAATTCTATCTAATTAAAAACACTTTTATCGTTAAGCTTTATTTAATATATAATAATTATTATTAACAACTACAGCTTTTTATTTAAAAGAAAAATCGAAAATTAAAAAAAAAGAAATTAAAAATTATATTAAAAAAAGAAGAAGTGAAACTAGTACTGAAAAAGACTTAAAAGTTAAAAGTTGATGTGAATTGGACTTGTTTGAATGTTTAGGGTTTGCCTTGGCAGAGAGGGCCTGCTTTAATCCCCACTGTCAGAGTTTTGTTGGCTACATATTTATATTCATCAAATGCCAGGACACAAGTACGTGTAACACTCCTCTGATGTTGGTACCTGAACACTTCCCTAGCAGACAACTTTCTTGGGTTGACCAGATGCACAAATTACTTGGAAATATTAAACCCCAGATTCGTTAACTGTTAATTAACTAACATAATTTCTAGGGTTCATAAAACCATAACTTCCCAGATTGAGGACGGACAAGACGTTTTTCCAGCTTTTCACAAATTTAAACGATCACCTCAAAGTTTTCTTACACTGGTTGTGCTTTGAAGCTATCGTTATCACATTAAGACTTGGAAGAACAAGCAAAACAGACATTTCAATATCAAACTACTGTTTCAGTTTGAAAACCTACATTCAAAGTATTCTTACAGGTTAGGTGGATGTTTTGAACATGGCATGAAGAAAAGAAATTTTTACTTCTAATCGCACTCTCCTCCTAGTGAATCCAAACAACTTCCATAGTGAAACAAACTTCCATAATAACATCGACGCTACTAATGTATGATGAGTTACACCCGATAATTAAATGCAAATTATGTTAAAGAAGAAGAGTTCATTCCACAGTGAGAATGTATATGTTGCATTTGACAAGGCTTCAGCTTGATCCAACAGGAATCATCTTTAGACCAGCTGCAATTGGCATGCCAAGGAACCCAAGGAATATGCTAAGAAACCATTGTTTCCAGCCGAGCGGAGTTGTGTTCGCAAATGTACCCAGGAACTCAACGATTGTGATCTGGAAGATCACGGTACATGTAAGGACAGCCACAAATACATAATTCTTCAGTATTCCCTCAAATACGTTTATCTTTTCCATCTCCCTGGAGCTGATCTCGTTAAAAACCTGAAGTGTAAAAATGGCAACTCTAAAGTCAGGTATAAAACCCCTGCAGGATCATGGCCAGATACTGGAAACAATAATAGTTTCATGTCTAAGGCTAATATGACACTCCTACAGCAATTTGTCCCTAACAAATTCAGCTCACAAAAGCACTTAATACATCTGCCCATCATAATCATCTGTCTTATCTGTTTCAGTTTCTTGAAGGGAAGGGAAAATGGAAACTATAAGACTTTACCTGGCAAAAAACAAATGAGTTGAAAATGAGGGTGTTTAGAATTAAATCCGAATCCGGGCCATCAAGATTAAAAGCTGCTTTTCCTCTTGTCTGAAGATACCATATAATGACAAACTGATACAAAGACTGCCCCAAAATATTCCTCCACATTACGTTACTGATGAAGTTCCCTTTCCTACCAACAGGCGATCTTTTCATCAAATCATCATTTGGAGGCTCTGTGGCCAGAGCCAGAGCTCCCAGGGTGTCCATGATCATGTTGACCCACAGAAGTTGAACAGCTGTTAGGGGAGCGTTCCCTGGGAGAACATTATGCCAAAAACAGATCAGGAACAGAAGGGCAAGCTAAGAAAGAAAATGTAAACAGAAAATAAGCTGAACTTACCTGTCAAACAAGCAGATGCAAAGTTAACAATCAGGGCTACCACGTTAACTGTCAGTTGAAACTGGACAAACTTCTGAATATTTATATAAACTGATCGCCCCCATTTTGCCACAGTTACAATTGTGGAGAAGTTATCATCTAAAATTATTACATCAGCGCTCTCTTTAGCCACCTGCAAAACCAGAATATGCTTTCAGCACTCCCACAAATTTGTACAAGCAGCATTTGCAGCCCATAAGCTACATACTGGGAGAATACCATATAAAACTTGTATAAATGTTCCAATCAAATATTTAGGAGTAATGTAAAGAATTGCAAAAACCTACAATGTTATTAATGGCAAGGACCATTTTTCTGAATTACTATGGGTCAGTAAAGCATACAGATTGCACTTGACAAACCTCAGTACCAGCAATTCCCATAGCAAGTCCAATGTCTGCTTCATGAAGTGCTGGAGCATCATTTGTACCATCCCCAGTTACAGCAACAACTTCACCAAAAGTAGTTCGTAGGTGTTTGACTAGGGTATGCTTGTCCATAGGGGATGATCGAGCCATTACCTGCACATTTTGCAAATACCCAACACTGCTTCCATTATATGCAGATTATGCACAACCTCATATAGAGCCAAATCCATGTAGATAATGAGGAAACAAAAGGATTCCTCATGCTTTGGTGAAGTTAAATGAATCACTGTTGTTCTTGTAGAAAGTTTAATTTGCAACCATAAGACAATGTCATGCTGAAATTCAAGAGACACATATTTGGAAAAGAATGAACCAAAAAAGAAAGTTGCACTCAAAACTTGAATTCACAAAGGTCTCTTAAAGTGAAAGAACAACATAACATTCAGGAATGGAGGATGAAGTACATTTCCATAGATTTCACTTCAAGAACAAACCTAGGGACTTCCATTCCAAAAGAAAAAAATAATCACTTGGCATTCCACATAAACTGTGAGCTTCAATCTCGAGAAGATTAAAAATACTATCACTAACACCCTATGTTCTCCTAATATAACACAATGGAAAATTACCTTACCTGAATTTTGGGAATAAGCTCCTGCATCTCCTCCTCACTCTTCACCCGGAAATCAGGTCCTTCAATAGCTATGCCATTAGCAGTCAATATTCCACATTCTCTGGCAATAGCCTTTGCAGTGGTTATGTTGTCTCCAGTGACCATCCTAACAACAATACCAGCTGACCTACAGATAGCAACAGATTCCTTGACACCAGGGCGAACTGGATCTTTGATACCCACAATACCTATACAAGTGTAGCCTTCAAAAGGAATGGCAGTATCAGCAGAGAAGTCTGTTCCAATGTCCATGAATGCAATGCAAAGAGTTCGAAGAGCTTCACTAGCAAACTGCTCAATAGAATCCTTCAAATGGTTGATTGATGATTCATCAAGGGGAACAACCTCACCATTTGAGTTGATAAATTTGTCACAAGCAGCTAAAATGATTTCAGAAGCACCCTTACAATGTGCCCTAAAACCTCCATCAGGTAGCTTTATAACTACCGCCATCCGTTTTTTGGTAGAATTGAATGGCTCAACCTTAACTATTTCTGACTTTTTACGCTCTTCTTGGAAATTCCCACCGAGATGAAGCCCAAATTCTAGAAGAGCTGCTTCTGTGGGAGTTCCAAGTATCTCAGTTTTATTCTCCTTATTCATAACCACTTCTCCTCCAGTGTTGGTAAACAATGATTCAAGTAAAATTCTTACAGATGAATCAGGAATTGCAGAAAACTTGGAGGTGCTAACTTCCTTTACTTCTCCACATATACATGTTTTTACAACAGTCATATGGTTAGTTGTTAGTGTCCCAGTTTTGTCACTACAGATGGTTGTGGCAGACCCCATTGTCTCACAAGCAGCAAGATGGCGCACGAGTGCCATATCTTTCATCATCTTTTTCATGGCAAAAGCAAGACTCAATGTTACAGCTAAGGGCAGTCCCTCAGGAACCGCAACAACAACAATTGTGACAGCAACGGCAAAATATTCCAACATTTCCATAGCATCATCTCCAGACCAGGACCAATGACTTCCTTCTTGAAGCTTACGATTAATTAGTCCTTGAACCAGGACAGAAAATGTTACCAAAGAAAAAAATAAGCCTATCTTCCCTATGATGGTAGCTACTCCATTCAGTTTGACCTGTAATGGGGTCTCATCATCTCCTCCTTCACTAAGAGTAGCAATCAGTTTGCCCCATTGAGTTCTCATTCCCACAGTAGTAACAAGCATTTTACATGAACCATCCTGAACTTTGGTTCCAGAGAGTAGAAAAGGGTTTTCAGCATTCACGTTAACTGGCTCACTCTCTCCTGTTAAACTGGATGCATTTATTAAAACAGAAAAGCCTGAAATGAATAGCCCATCAGCAGGAACCTGGTCTCCAATAGAAAGATGCACAACATCTCCAGCAAGTAAATCATATATTGAGATCTTCTGTCTGAAACCATTCCTGGTAGCCTGTACCGTTATCTTTTTCTTCTCCCTGTCCAAGTCTCTGAATTGCAGAGATTGCCTATAGTCACTCGTGGCTGTAACGAACACAACAAGCAGAATACTTGCAACAATTCCAAGTCCATCATGGGCACCTTTTGGCCAACCCTCCATAATAATCCCAACAACAAGAGATATAAGGGCACAAATACCAAGTATCATAAGAGTAGTGTCTTGTAGGGCTTCCCAGACATAAATCCAGAAGCCGCGAGGTGGGCTCTCGGTGAATTTATTTACTCCATATATTCTTTTCCTTTTATCAAGTAAATTCTCAGAAGTAGAAATACCATCAGTGAGTGACGTGGAGAGCTTCTTACAAAGAGTCTCAATCCCACCATGTACTCTCAGTTTCTTAAGATCAAAGCGTTCAACAATGGATCCCAATTCATCAGCACAGATTTCAAAACCAGCCGCCTTGACCTCCTCAGGTGGTGTGTAGTCACTACCTGTAGACATGCAGGGGAAGTGTCGACATGGAGGGCAAAACCCCAGTGTAACACTAAAGCTTTGAGAAGGGTAACGGGTGTTTACCTTCGATGAAATGAAGTGCAGCCCTCGTAACCAAAAAAGCGAGTCTAATGTTTTCCTACAGTGGAGGAAAATCAGGAAAACATTAAGTTAACAGATAAGAAATTACTTCTGGATCACTTCTGCCTTATTCCTTATTTTGTTCTGATTTATATGAATCTATAACACTCACATCCGATCTATTTGTTAAGTAGAAAATTTAAGCTTGCAGCTCCAAAAATAGCAACCGAACGTCTAATAAAGGAAAACCGAAACGAATCTCAATTAAAATCTTTCTCTTTTAATTCTTTCTTAACAATCTGATATAATCTGGGAAGTAGACACAAAATAAGGAGAAGATCGGACGAGGAAAAGACAGAGAGAGGGACGGACCAAATTGGAGCGACGAAGAGCTCGAGCCTCAAACCGTTTGGAGAGATTAGCAATAAAACGGAAGCGTCGTTTAGGATTCTTCACTAACCAACACAGCTTCCTCCATCTCTGCAACGCCTCCTCGGACGAGTTCTTTGGCTTCACATCACCAAAATTCTCATTCAAATAGTTCTCCATTACAGAACCCCACCCAATTACCAAATTTCCTCTTCCTCTTCTTCTTCTTCTTTTTATAGCAGCAGAAAGTATATACCTAAACCTCCACGCACACTACACGTTTAGCTTCCAAAACTACTTCAAGTCTACAACTACAGTGGACTACTAAAGATATTTTGATCTCTTCATTTGGTATTGAGAAAGGAAAATAAAAATGTCCAAACCTTCTTCATATATCTAAAGAAAGACCTCAGCTTGACCTCGTCATTTTCAACTTTGCTTGTGCTCTACTTCTTCAATGCAGGTGACAACTAAAAAAGAAGGCACTGACTAGCAGATTGGTACCATTGTCCCAATTTCTATTGGGTCCGACCGATCCGATTGGGTGAAACACACGTTCGTTGTGGTCTCCACTCGCGCTTTTACCGACTGAGAAGGAAATTCTGACAGCCGGTACACGTTCTTTGACGTCGTTGCAGACATTTGAGCGGATAGAATTTAGTACTGGGCTCACATGAGAGGAGATTGATGGGCATAATAGGTTTTCCTTAGAATAATATTATACTAAGATCAAGCCCCATTTTCCCTGGCTAAGCCCGAAAAGGACTGAAACTCCTTTAGGCTTACCCAAACCTACCCATAATGGGTGATTCTTGAGTAAACTATGATATGATCCAACCCAACTATAACTAGGCAAAGTCCAGAGGCAGGTCCACACGTCGATTCAATACGAGTTTAATTTTAATTTTTTGAATTTTGAGTTAAATTAAAATTTAAAGAAATTAAATTCAAATTTTACAGTTTGAATTTTTTTCTTTTTTTTTATTCCTCTCTTTGGTGATTTTTGCTTTCGTTTTTTGCGTCTCACTCCCACCTTTTGTTTTGTTTCTTCGTCTTTAATGCTTGTCAATTAATGGATTTTGCTTCTATTCCACTGGTGTTGACTTCTCTCGTGCTCCCTTATCTTTGCTTTTTCTAGTATTGGTATTTGTTGGACTATGTGCTTTATGCTTATTTTATCTTCTCTGGACTCTTCTTTGGTGCTTCTTTACATGTATGGGTTATTTTTGCTTCTTTAAGTTGTTTAGATTTGTTACTTGAAAAGTAACTGGCGATCGAAGATAAAGAAGATTATTTATGTTAAAAATTTCAGGTTGAGGCTTGTCAAATTAAAACGGAGTAATTTGAGTTTAAACGAACTTTAAATCACCTAAAATCTGATCAAACTAAAGCTCAAGTAATATGAGTAAAGTTCAATCAAGTTTCAAGTTTACAGCGTCATCACTAATTCTACTGAATTTGATTATAATATGATATCGGTATTAAACCTGATTAACATTGAGCACTGTTTTGAATATTTTTAAAAGTTTCAAATATATTGTATGCCATATAGATGTTAGACTCTTAACTCAAATCAATATTATGAAATGAATAACCTTGTAGTTACTCAAGCTACAACTTGAATTAAAAACTCGATTTGAAGAAACCTTATCAGGGTTGTAACTTTTATTTTTCTTCCTTTCTAGAAGGCACATTTCAAGTTTAGTTCATATTTTCGTACCTCGTTATCTTACACCGTTAAATTTAATCTATCTGGTGCACGATGATCCCTAGTAGACCTGATAAGAGGCTCATATTCAATAGGTTCTTCCTCTACTTGATCTTGTTGTTGCATTGGTTCTTGGACAAGTTCATTAACCAGTCCATTCTTCTCAATGGTTGAGGCTAGTACCCTATGTGTTAATTTCAAGACATCAAGTAAAGGCGGCTCAACATGCATCTAATGCTCTTGAGCTTGTGTTGATTTGTTAGAATCTTGAATTTCTTCAAGATCTATTTCTACATCATGACTTCCTCTATCAAGGAACTCTCTTTTAAAAAAGGTTGCATTTTCTGGCCACAAACATTTTGTATTTAGGAGGGAGATAGAAATAGTATCCCATAGTTTTCTTAGGATAACTAACAAATTTATACTTGTCAGACCTCGCTTCAAGCTTATATGACAGCAATCTCTTGACATAAACTGGACAACTCCAAACTTTTAAATGTTTTAAGTTAGGTTTACGTCTTTTCCATATCTCATATGGAGTTTTAGTGGCCGCTTTAGTAGGAACTTTGTTTAATAAATAGGCAACGACTTCTAAAGCATATCCCCATAGGAAGATAGGAAGATCAGTGAACCCCACCATAGATCCCACCATATCTAATAAAGTTTGATTTCTCCTTTCTGAAACACCATTGTATTGTGGTGTTCCTAGAGAAGTCCACTTAAACAAGATTCCATCTTGCCTTAGATAATCAACAAAATCATCACCAAGATACTCACCATCACGGTCAGATCTTAGTGTCTTAATCCTCTTACTAGTTTATTTTTCAACTTCACTACGAAATGGTTTGAATATTTTAAATGATTCAGACTTGTGTTTCATAAGATACACAAATCCATATCTTGACTTATCATCAGTGAAGGTGATAAAATAAGAATATCCACATTTAGCTTGAACTTTTATAGGCCCACATACATCAGTATGTATGAGTCCTAAAAGTTCACAAGCTCTCTCTCCAGTTCCAGTAAAAAGAGATTTGGTCATTGCGCCTTTGAGACAAAATTCCCAAGTTTCATATGATTCATAATCATATTGACCAAGGCATCCTTCCTTGTGCAACTTGTTTACTCTTTTCTCACCAATATGACTAAGTCTACAATGCCAAAGGTAAGTTTGATTTGCATGATTATCTCTCTTCCTTTTTTTTTGACCAGAAACATTCATAATTGGATAAACAATTATTTCAGGTGAGATATAAAGACTATATTGTAAATAACCACTTACATATAATTCATCACCATGAAAGATATTACATTGTTTTTTCTTAAAGATTGTATGAAATCCACGTTTGTCTAATGACGAAATGGAAATAATGTTCGAAACAAATTTAGGAACATAATAACAGTCTTCTAATAATAAAGTCTTTCCTGTACACATTACAAGAGAAATAGTTCCTACAGCTAGGGTAGCAACACTTGCTCTATTCCCAACTTGTTACTTAACTTCTCCCTTCTTTAATCTCCTACTGATTCTTAGACCCTGCAATATATTGCAGATGTTAAAGATACTACCAGTATCTAATACCCATTTAGTATAATCAATAATAGTTAAAGAAATCATGAAAATATTTTTCATAAATGTCCTACCTTGTTTCTTGCCTTTGAAAGTAGCCAAATACTCTGGGTATTTCCTCTTCCAGTGTCCCTTCTTTGTACAGAAGAAACATTCAACATCCTTTTGGTCAACTCTCTTCTCCTTACCCTTTGATTTGTTCCAAACACCTTTGGGCGCAAGATAATTTTTCTTGGGCTTATTTTTTCCCTTCCACTTACGCTTAGAAGAGTTACCAACCAAGTTCACAGACCCTAATACTTTCACCTTCTCAGACGATGCTACTTGATTTTCATAATCCATCAACAAGTTGAGCATTTTATGAAGATCACAGTCCATCTTGTTCATGTTAAAGTTAACAATGAACGGTGACAAAATGTTAGGAAAAGATTGTAAGATCAAATCTTGTGACAACTCTTTCCCTAATGAACACCCTAACTTCTCAGGTTGTTCTATAAGATCAATCATCTTAAGAACATGGGGTCCCACAGGAGATTTGGGCTTTAGTTCAGACTTGAACAAGGAGTTAGATAATTGGTATCTAGCAGTCCTACTTTGTGACCCATACATCTTCTTAAGATGCTCAATGATCTGTGGAGGATTCTTACCTTCATGTTGCCTTTGGAGTTCAGAACTCGTTTATGCCAGAATAATACACTTGCTTTAGTACTTTGTTCATTGTACTTAAAATATGCATCCAATGCATCAGCATCATCAATTCCCTCAAGAGGCGCTTCCTTTATGGGTTTATCGATCACGTTGATAAGTTTTGCATGCATGAGAACAATTCTCAGATTGCGGTACCATTCATCAAAATTGTTACCCGCTAGCTTGTTAGTATCAAGAATGCTTCGCAGTAATATAGTAGACATTTTGAGAAATCTAATAAAAAGAAAACACCAAAATAAGAACACAATCATATATCATTAAGACATGGACTTTTATCTAAATGATATAACATCTTTAAAACATGAATGAGTCCCTTGATTGTCAAGTCATTACTCATGCATAATTAGAGTGACAAATTTCCTATTTTATCATATAAAGTTTATAGTAGGCTCAATACTATATAATCCCCTGATTGTCAAGTCGTTCCTATTAGTATAATTTAATTTATCCATTCAAGTGACGGGGAATTAATTAATATTATACTCCCTAGATAGTCTAGGCCAAAAGTATAAAATTAAGTAATTTTTCCTCACACATGCATCATAAGCAATAGAAAATATTATTTATCCCTGAACTATAAATTATTTGGTTATCAGGTCATTCATTATAAACAAAAATAAATATTATTTTTTACTTAGGTGGAAAAATCCTTTTTAATAAAATATCATATATTATATCAAAATAAACTCAATAGTTTTAAAAGTAAAGATTTTATGTTATTAAAATAATATCACCTTTCCAAATATCATTTACAATTAAAGCTGTTTATCAATATAAACTCTTAAGTTTTCTGTTTATATATCCACGTGAAAACCAATATAAACTCATGCATATTGAATGAGTAACATGTAAGTTTTCAACATCTGGACAATGATAATTAACGAGTACCATGCATACGTTCAACATCTGTCTTTTTTAAGCAAATGCTTAAGCTTTTAACCAAGAACCTTTTCAAAAACCTTTGCATGAGCCACGAGTACAACACTCATTAAATGCATTTAATGAGTTTAATGTACACTTCTTTGTATGATCACATTTGTCCAATGCTAGGAAATTCGTACAACATCTGTCACAAACATTTAATGAGTTTAATGTACACTTCTTTGTATGATCACATTTGTCCAATGCTAGGAAATTCGTAGAACATCTGTCACAAACACTGTTAAGAACATGTTTTTCAAACCTTCTATTACACCATCCATATAACACCTATTAAATCCGTTACTGTGCATATCCGGTAACACCAACCGTGAGCACATCAAATGCAATGCATTTTTATGATAACAATTATCAAAAATAAAACACGATTTTAATTTTCCTGACCACAATCGTAGATTTTTAGTATGATATAAACGCAAAAATTTTGGCTGAGATATTAATTAAATAATTGTATACGTGGCGGAAATAAAAAATTGTAATTCCATGATTATCTATTGTGTTTAACGAACATGTTAATAGTAAGATCAGGTAAAAATAAATACCTAAAATTTATGATGATTAATCGATACTGAATTTTGAAAATATGAAATCTTTATGTATTTTATACCAAAAAAATATGTTCCACTTTTAAGACTTGATATAACTATGGTTAAACTTGAATAACCATTTCTTCAATAAAAAAAACAATTTTGTCAACTTTTCTCTTATTTTTCGTAATTTTACATACAGGCAACGAGAGTACCCTTTTGTTTATTATTCACGTACACAAAAACGAAAACAAGAGGAATGGATATCAAAGAGTTTTATTTTTCTGCGTAAGTGTTTCTATATACACTTCGCTGCTTTTCCTCACATTTCATACACATACAAAAAAAAACCAAGAACGTACATAATCCTCTCCCTTACAACTTTTCATTATTGTTTTGGTTAACGATGAAACCAAAACAATAACCACCATCTTACGGGTTTTGTTTTGTTTTTCTAATTATAAAAAATAAATACTATTATTTATACAATAAAATAACATTATTTTATTTTATTTTATTCATTTATTTTGTAAAAGAATATTTTTAATATTAATTATATTTTCTAAAAATTATAATAATATACTATATAGATTATTTAATAAATTATCTTATAATAAATTAAATAATTATAAATAGGAAATATTACACTCGTAAGTGTGTAACCACATAGGTTTATCACTAAGCCAGTAGTAATCAATCCAATTAATTACTAATCAAGGTTGACGTCTAACAACACTCCTCAACGACCAGATAGTGTGAAGTAATAACTTTATAAAGACAGAACATGGTTAAGGATAATGTATTATTACTTTCTATCATTACAACTCCAGATTATCCTAAGGTATTGTTAAACTATTAAACCATATTAGATAATTGTTACATGTCGATCATTAATAATTGGTGAATGACTTAGAAAACTCCTTTTCCTCACTCGTTCAATCACCTTAGCCAAGGCCTTGAACAACCATTAAGATCAATGACAACATAGAACTCAAACTCATTATCTAGAGTCGATAAATATCATCTTGACTCACCACTAATCAGATAGGTACTTAATTATATCCAATGATCATTCAATTAGCATTTTTACACACTAGGTGTCCGACATCAAAACATAATAAGTGACCTATTGATTACTATGATGGTCTCAGGTCAAAGAAAAAATATACATTTAAATCCTTATGAAAATATTTCACTTGAC
>JANVCL010000002.1:3489208-3499850 GCA_026546855.1 Erythroxylum incrassatum
GTTGTACACCTCATAACTCTCAATTCCAATATCCAAAAATTACAAACTTTATACCAATTTAAAGCTAAGATAATAAGCTTAAAATTTGGTGAAGACATGTCAGTCTAATTCGGCCTAACTTAATACAATTTATTCAAAAATCACAGGATATGATTTCTGTCCATGGTAGTGCTACAGCCTAAGCCAAGATTCTATTTCATGCCAAATTTTGAAAATCTTAGAGACATAATTAAAATTCAACTTCTTCAAGAAAGTTGTAGAAATATGTCTCTATTTTAATATGAATTAAGAAACAACTCATTTGAAGATCCACAGTGCAAGTTATAATTGAAATACCAAAGCAAGTTCTATGAAAACACTTCATTTCTTCCAGCTTTTCCACAAAACAGACTTTCTAGTAATGTTACACGGTCATTTGGACAATGAAAATGAAGGATTTAGACCAAACATTCTTCTACACATTTGTTACTTTATGTCTTAAGTTTCTATTGACACCAATGTTATGCAATTTGGATTAGCATTTTGAAAATTATCGCCAAATTACTACAGACTATTCACAAACAGTGATAGATTCCAGATACTCAACTTTAAGCCAACTTTTGACACAATTAGAATCAAATTCGATGCCTTCATAAAAGTTGTAGATTTAAGTTTCTAGTTTAATAAGAATTTAAATTCATCCAATTTGGATACCTACAGGGAAGGATATGGCTAAAATACCAAAACCTGTCCAGTAGAACTACTCATCCAAACCAGTTTCCAGCATCCTTCATAGCATCACAAGACCTATTTATTAATGAAATAACTTACAAAGATGATGATCCAAGCTTCAAAAAAGGTCCAAAAGTTGAGAGGGGGAGTAGGAGAATGGAATTTCTTGTTAAATAAGCCAAAGTGAGGGAGTAGGCTGCTAAAATGAGCTGGAGTGTTTCAGCTATTGCTTTGCTAGGTGTCCTTAATTTATCAAGCCACATGTCTTAATGCATATAATGCATCAAGCCGCATGTCTTAATGCATGTAATGCATCAAGCCACATGTCTTAGTGCATGTAATGTCATTTGCCTAATTAAAATGCTGCCACTTGTCACCTATAAAACCAGTCCACATGTCAATCATCCAATGGTGCCAAATGTCACTCATTCATTGATCCATTTGTCACTCCATAATTTGTCTCTTAATTTCTTTATTTTTCTTAATCTAAATTACCTCAAATTTTCAATAGCTTTCTAAAACATCCTAAATGTCTCAAAAAATGCAAAATTAATAATAATATACACCAATTTAATAATCCAAGACAATTAATCCATAATTCACCAAAATTTTAAAATACCCGAAATATTACCAAAATCGTCAAATCACATTTTATTTGCGTTAACAACTCAATTATATTCGAAATGTCATGAATGCATGCACAAATATTGGTATGAGTTCAAAAATGTATATGCTTAAATAAGCAAAAACTCAATTATGTTAAGCATACCATGCATTGAAGTTCCTTAATATTCTAACCCCTAATATGAGACGTTACATTCAATCTATTACATAACGATTGAGTTATGAGCATAATTCCAACAATTTTGAGATTGAGGAGAGGGATACATCGAGAAGAAGAGGACAATTAGAGAGAAACTGAAGAAAGTAAGTGATGTATTTTCTTTTCTCTGTCTGATCCTTTAATAGTTTAATTTTGCAATTGAGTCCCTGCGTTCTGTCAATATTTCAGGTACTATTAGGTAGTTATGTGCCTAAGTCTAATTGATATAACACCAATTACTTGGCAATAATTTCAACAACCAATCTCCTCGTTTGTGGTTATTGTACGTTAATGGACTCAAGTTCATGCTAAGAATCATTGATATCCAAAAAAGATTAACTGACCTATGATATTAATTACTTTATAGACCCACTTATTTTTAAGACAAATGATTAGGAATAATAATTTAAATTAAGTTAAACTTGATCTAAAATTAATAAATTAATCAAGTATGAGTTAATCAACATTTGTGTCTAAGAGATATGACTTTAACACGAACAATTAAGATTTTATAATTTAAATAAAGATATCTAAATCTTTAAATGCTAGAATAAAATTTTTATCTTTTTTATAAATAAAATTGAGGTTTCAAAATTTAAAGAATTATATTAAAATCTTAAATGTCAAAGTTTAAGTTCTTACTTTTTTCCAATCTATCTTATGTTTTGTATTTAGGAACTCAAATGTCAGGTTAAACTATCGATACTATTGCTCATTTGAGCATAGAGTCAACTTGGTATCACATTAAATGTAGAGTTTTGCTTGTATCTTAAAATGAAATTGATTTCAATTCTTTAAACGCAACCCATATGTTTGACGCGTAACAAAGAACAGGTGCTAGTTGAATCAAAAGGTAGAGTTTGTATGATGTGAGACCAATAAATTTTGTTTGGTTTATACAAGTTTATAAAACCCAAGCTTCAAGCACTTTGACAGGCGCAGAAACAAGATAACGTGACGTAACTAAGAGAAAACAGTAGCCAACAGTAAGTAGATTACTCGTAAATCGTAATGGAAAATCCACCAAAGGTTCTATGACACATCTTAATGATTTTGTGGACACGCGTGCCACGAAAATAGAACTTTCCATTTCTTCAATGCCTCTTTGTCTTCCCGAAGGTATTCGCCATTCCCAGGCATGTACTCAGGAATATTTTGTTGTTGTTGTTTTGAGCAAATTATGAGGAGAATCGTTCAAGGAAATGGCCCCAACTCGCTATCCTTGAACTCTGTTTGTTTTTTAGACGTCCAAGCTTCATGGAACTCGTGTTTTAGTGTTGTCGCATGAAAAAACCCCTATGAAGCAGGATCCCTTGAAACAATTTGGAAAGTTGTGAACAGGGTTGGTCGCTGAACTGAACCCAAAAAAGGGTTTTGGGTAGGGTGTTTTCGTATCCAGTATGTGTCAAATCAAAGGCAATGGAAGAAGGTAAAACACAAAAAGTCGCATTATAGGAAAGCAACCCACAGGCTATATGCATTAGCACGCGTGGCCTAAAAGGGTAAAAAACTTTACCATTCGTTCATGTACATGTTTGAGAGAGAAAAAAGCCGAAGCCGTGGCAGCAGAAGAGTGGGTGAGTCGTGGAAGATAAGCTGTTCAGGATATTTACACAAATCATTGTGTCGAAGTTCGTACCGTATAGTAAATATTTCAGGCAATTACGCAAGAGAACGATCTGCAAGTCTCCACCCTTTTCCACTAACTCGGAATCCAACATATAGTTACAGACTTACAGTGTTACTGATGCCTAGGATTAGCATTTTAGGTTTAATTCACTTCACTCAAGTCAGCCACGTAAACTTAGTTTGATATTCCAATCCCAAACTCGCAATGTAGGAAAGTTGAGTCATGCTAATCTTACTAATAGCTAGTGTTTAACATAAACGGAAATAAAGTAACGTGAATATGCATATCGTTTCTTTTAACTTGTCGTGCCCTCAAATATTTTATTGGTTTTCTCATAGTGCGTTTTGATGGCTTTTAGTCAAACAAGTCCCTTTACATTAACACTCTCCTCGCCTTTTCTTTTTCTTTTTGGTTGTATAATCTAATTAAGTACCATTTTTAATAATACTATTTTAAATAATTTTACATTTTTTTGCATAGCTTTAAAATAAAAAATTAATTAATTATAATTTAAATGAAAATATAATAAACAATTAAGAAAAAAGATAAAAGAAGCCTTCTTTTTCAGATAAATATTATCATATAATAATTAACATATTCGTATACACTCCCAACAAAATTGTGAAGGGCACGAGTATATAGGTAAACTATTATTTTATCTATAAAAAAGATTTAATAAAATCCGATTCAATAATATGCAGCTTTATTCTTAACTTATGTGTCCAAATCGGAATGATTTGTTGTTTATATACATTAGCCTTTTCTTTGTCTTTTCCTATTCAGCTATCCGATTCTAACCTGGACAAAGTAGAGAATATGAATTGATCCTAAGCTTACAAAGTAGAGAAAAGAATAAAAGCAAAAGGTATACACAATACGGATAAGATAAGCTCAATGACTCAACAAACCAACTAATCGTCCACGAAAACAGGCCTCCACAAGATTGTACGAACCATAATTCACCAAACTGCATCCTTTCTCTTTCGTTGCGACTTGCGACTGTCCCTTCCTCTAGCCTGTCGTTGTTTTCAAGGACCCACGTCCACGTGCCGACCTACTTGTTCTTAAGGTCGGTAAAACTCGCAATCGTTAATTTTCAAGTGTTTCATGAGTAATGTGACTGTTAAACTTTGATACCATTTCTTAGATCTCTAAGATATACAAATTAAAGAATAAATTAATAATAAAACCTAATAAATTAAATAATAGAATATAAACGATAATAACAAGTTAAAATAAGCTTGTGCGTTGCTTATTTTGGGGGGGTGCCTGTGCGATTCTAGCTTAGCCTCGTAAGTAACAAAACGAAATATCGTTTCAATCTTCTTTTAGATGGTTGCTTTGGTTTGCTCGTGTTTGGTGTTAATTTCTATGGTGCCCTCCTAATTAATGACAAGATGTACATATTCTGGTTGTTCTTGATGACATAACAAAGCAATGGCGAAGAATTATAAGTCCCACGTAGCTTCTAGGTGGACAACATTAATTGCAAGAATTGTGCTGAGCATCTACCCACTGTAATCTGCCCACGAACTAGTTTTCCTTTTATCTTTATACATGGAGACCAATCTTCCATAGTAGTTATCAGCAACAGTAGAAATGAAAAGACGCTTTCGATACAGATAATGGAGACACTGAGATAGGGTTTTGATTTGCTTGGCAATGGCATGACCAATCTCTGTCACAGAAGCTTCAGGTTTGTAACTCGTGAGTTGGTTGCGGTTAGGAGAAAAAAGATGGGCCATGAGTGGTATAATTCCTTTAAGGGGTGAAGGCTACGGCCATTGAATCAGATTCCAAATGTGATCGCCATCCATCAGATTTGGGAAATCTACAGGTCCATGCATGCATGAAAACAGTTAAAATGCTACTCCTCTGCAGCTATATAATTAGTCAATTTTATCTGAAATGAAAGCTACAGAAACAGAAAGGCTTAAGGTAGTGATTCCTAGCGGGGACAGTAATTAATGGAGCCCTCTAAAGGCTAGATCCGATTCTTGCCATGTTATAGCACTGTATTTGATACAAAATTGTCATTATTTTAGTGCCTGGCTTGGCTTAGAATCAGAATTTCAATTCAAAATACAAAGATCAACCCCACATATTAGCTTTATGCCTCCTTCGACGTCACCTATCTCCTATTATCCCTGCATTATCATCTAGAAAGTGGCTTGATAAGTTTTGCCAATTAAGCCAACTGTCCTCCATTGGAAAGACTCGGGCATGGATTTTGATTCTCATTAACTTGTAAACCTAAGCGTGCTTGTGTAATTACTCCTATCATGAACGGAGCACATCAATCATATGTATCTGCTGTCATTTAGAGCAAACGAGTCTATGATGTTACTGAGGTGAACCAAGTTCCTCCCGGGTGAATCATAAATCCAAGAAAGTGGGTGGTCCTGCTATTTCGTCCTTGACGTTTTAGCTCTCACCATTAGCAATCTTCCATAATTACTTGGAACAGTGAGATACGGTATCCAAAACTATATCCTGTAAAGGAATGGAGAATCACCAAAAGGACTTGAAAAAGCAAGGTATATGCACAACATAATCCTATCCCATCACTAACTTCATTGGAGCCTATTTGCACAGGACATGGAAGGAGAAAGAAAGCCCTCCATTGAACTTGAATTCTCTCGTCTCTTAATCCTGGAATCCCGATTATCAGAATTTGAACTCTACTAACATTAGTTACAAATTTTATTCTTTATATACTTTTTAATTGCAAATGTAAAATTAACTAATAATATTAAATAAAATATTTATTTTTATTTTTAACATGTTAAAATAACTATAACTCGGTTAAAAGTATAATTTTATTTTATCTAATATTTAAATAAATTATTTTTAAGTACTAATATTCATTAGATTTTATATATAATGTTACATAAATTATAAATTATATTCACGGTCTAAATATTAAAATTAACGTAAACTTAATTTTTAAAATTTTTGTTATATTATTAATATAATTATAAAAAATTATAATGTGACCTTATAAAAATAATATTAATTTGTTTAAATCTTTTTTAAAATATTAGAATTAGGGCTTTTCAAAAGTTATAAATGAATTTTGAAAACATATTATAAAACAGACTATAATATTTAGAATGATTAAATTGAACCATAATGTTTTGAAGATATTTAAAACAAACCTTAAATGAACAAAAAAATTTAACATAATTCAGGTATGCTAATTAAATGTTATATCAATATTAATATGATATTATTTATATATTTTAAAATTAATTAAAAAAAGAATCATACAAGTACATAACAACGGGCCGTTGTTTATACAATTAAAACAGTAGGCCCTGTTTGTAATATAATATCGGAGCATATATTTATATATTTAAGACAATAAGTCTTATTTGATATATTATAAAGACTATTTTTTATTTAAAAATAGAAAAATAATATCCCATGAATATTACGTACTTAACTAACGGGGAGAGTTACTGCGTTAAAATTCATATCAAACCTACTCTGTTCTATTAAATCTCTTACATATATTTATATAAAATTCATATAAATGTGTAGATTAGATTTAATGAAACATGATAAGAAGACCGTAATAAGAAGAGGTGGTCTTGTCTGTTAAAATTGTCATCTAATTAAAACCTCTTTGAAAAAGTTGAATTGAATTCTTTCTTTATTAAAATCGAAATTTCTCAGTTTGAAGAAAAGCCATATGCACCAAAGTAAAGGGTTGGAGCAAATTGTGTTTTAATTTTGTAAACATATTTATATGAACAAATGAATAAGATTTAATAAAACTAACCAGTGAAAGCTTAATTGAAAGAGGATCTGATACCAAAGTAAAGGCTAGACATCTGACAATATAAATAGCAGCGCAAAGAAAACTTTATTAGATTTGAAAATGCCCAACCCTATTAATATGCTTTGGACACGCGAACTAGACACAAGCAAGGAGTTGTCTCTAGATTTTCTTTGAATCAACCACAAACCTCCTTGCTTCTTCAAACAGGGCTCTGCTTTTTACTCACTTGATTATACTCATCGAATATGAGCACCAGCATCCTCCATGGTCTCAACGTCCGAGTCGTCGGCACCGGAGAGAGAATTCTGGTCTTTGCTCACGGCATCGGAACCGACCAGTCGGCGTGGCAGCGAATCCTGCCCTTTTTCACTCAACATTTTAGGATAGTCCTCTACGATCTTGTCTGTGCTGGCAGCGTCAATCCAGATTACTTCGACTTCAGTAGGTACACGAGTCTCGACGCTTTTGTTGATGACTTGCTCAATATTCTCGACGCTTTAGGCGTCGATCGTTGTGCCTATGTTGGTCATTCCGTCTCTGCCATGATAGGTCTTGTTGCCTCCATTCGCAGGCCTCAGTTATTCTCCAAACTCATACTCATCGGAGCATCACCCAGGTAATAAATGTCACAGTTGTCTTGAAAGCTTCAAACTTTTCTTTTGGATCATTGGCAGATTTTGTTTTGTGGTGTTAAAGTTTTGAAGTTTGAACTATGGCCTCGACAAAACAGGTTCTTGAACGACGAAAACTACCACGGAGGATTCGAGGAAGCGGAAATTCACGAAGTATTCTCAGCAATGCAGGCCAATTATGAAGCGTGGGTCAACGGATTTGCACCTCTCGCCGTTGGTGCCGACGTACCAGCCGCCGTTATGGAATTTAGCCGTACCCTTTTCAATATGAGACCGGATATTACCTTATACGTATCGAAGACCGTGTTTAACTCAGATCTAAGAGGAATATTAGGCTTGGTGAGAGTTCCATGCCACATAATTCAAACGTCAAAGGATGTGTCCGTACCGGCGTCGGTGGCGGAGTATTTGAGGACCCATTTGGGTGGGCGGACCACCGTGGAGGTGTTGAGGACGGAGGGTCACTTGCCGCATTTGAGTGCACCAGCACTCTTGGGCCCAGCTCTCCGGAGAGCACTTTCGCGGTGAGCAAGTCGAGCGTTGCGTTTCCTATTACTATTACGAGACAAGACAGCTTGGGTCTAATAAATTGTAATAACGGGGCTACAGCTAGACGTTGATGGGCTATGTACGTACGTGTTCTTTTTTGTGTCTCTAAGTCTAAGAAAAGGATAAGAATATCCCATGTGATAATCACGTGATTACTGTCTTTTCCTTGTGTCTTGCAGTTTCTACTTCTGGGCAAGCAGCAGAACTCTGTCTACGCTGTACTTACTACTTCCGTGCCCCTTTTTTTTTCTTGTTTCTTCTTTTTTTAATAAAATGAAAGAAAACTTTCACTTATATGCACACCAATGACCAAAAAAAAAAAGAACGTATGATTGATACGTAGGATTAGTAATTTGAACTTATTCAGCCAGAAACCTTATTGGATTCCAACCATGTACTTGGAACTTAAGTTTAACTATTCTATGCAAACCTTTTAGTCCTTCTTCTTTAGAGTCTATTTTATTTTCTGATTGCTCTGCCTGTTTGCCATTAATGGTGAAAGGCCTCTAGGATCCCGACGTATGGGATAAACCTGTTGGTTTGGGTTAATTTTAGTGCCTTTCTTTTCATCCTCTAGGATCTCGATGTATGAGATAACCCTATTGAGTTGGGTTAATTTTAGTGCCTTTCTAGTTTTTGATTATGCATTTTTAGCTGTTAAATTAAAAAAAAGATATTCTAAAATTATTTAAAACAACATTATTTGAATTTAAATTTTAAATTGAACCGTTCAGACATACGAATTCAATTAGAAACTTAATCAACTCAATCTAATTTATCAATTTTGACTAAACAAGATTTGAGAAAGAAAGAATGATAGAAATAAGACACAGAAATGCATATTTTACGAGCCTAATTGCTTAGATCCAAAAATCTGACTAGCCCACCTTGTCCACTACTCTATGGGCTTTGGTTCTAACAGTCTAAAATTTATCTGAAGAAAACAAATAAATACGAGTATGGCATAAAACAAATTGAGCAATTTAAGAAGCATTATTAAGCTAAAATTTGATAATTTTAAAGCGTTGCCAAAAAATTTGTTATTATAAAAGCAATTTAGAGTTTGAATTGTAATAAAGATTAATTGAGGTTTAATCGGGTTTAATTAAATTTATTTATTTTAATTTTTAACATTAAAAAGCAATATTGCTTTATTCAAAATTATACGATTTTTCTTAAGCTCGAGATGGAATTAGGTTTAAACTGATGATTAAAAAAATTCAGTTAATTTGACTGATTCATTTGTAAAAATCTTAAATTGTTCAACATTTTAGTTCAATTTAATTTTATAACTCTTATTGTTAAAAACAGATTAATTTATGAATTAATCGGTCAATTTTGATAAATTGATAAGTTTTTATATATCAAAATAAATCAATTAATTTTCTTAACAATCTCTTTTTTCAATTAAACTTCAAATCCTTCAATAGATAAAAATAATCTCTTTCAAACATATTTTAAATTATTTAAATTTATTCAATTTTTACCTGATTTTATGAAGGTCTAATACCGATTAAACTTTTTAAACCTTAAACATTTTGTCTTACCAGGTTAACTTCCGATATGATTTTTAAAATATTGGTTCAAACTACTAAAATTAAAAAAAACTAGTTCGAGTGTGACCTAAAACTTAATCAAATTAGGGTTGTTTAGTTGATTTTGGGCCTGAACTTAATTGTCAAGATTAAGTAGGATAAAGAAAGTTAAAGTGACAAAAAGGATGTATTAACTTATTTGTCATATAGTATTGAACATATTAAAGATTCATCTCTTAATTAAAGGGGATTAAGCCATATTTATATATGAGAACTTCCTCTTCCTTCAAAAACTAAATTTACTCATGTCTTTCCAACGAGCTTAAGCAATTTTCAATAGGCCCGATTATTATTTCACAGTTTCAATAAACTCCTAAATCTAATGTCGGACAAAGAAAATTTAGTCAAAATTTCTCTTTAATGGTGAAATATTGGAGGTGTTTGGTAAACAACTTATTAATTATTGATGTGTTTGATTAATAACTTATTAAATAGCTTATTTAACCCCAATAAGTTGATTTCTAAATGTTTCATAAGAGGAGTTTTTGGAATTAGTTATTTGTCTAATAAGGGTATTGTCTTTTACTTTTGCTCTGTGTATTTTAAAGTTGACTTATTTTATTGTACAATTATGTCGTGAAATTTGGGAGAATATAATAAAGGAGTTAATTAAACTTTTTAATATTTATTTAATTTTATGATATTAGTTTACATTTAAAAATACAATAATATTAAGTTTTTGAACATTAGGAGTCACATCAAATTAATATTTTTAGTATATAACTACTATATATCGTATCTCTGTCATGCTATAATTATAGATTTTTTTAATTTATTAAGTTATAAAATTCATATATATTATATAAAAAATACTAATATGATGTAACTCGCTACATCATTTATATTAATAGAGAATTTAACGTTGGATTATTATTATTATTATTATTATTATTATTATTATTATTATTATTATTATTA
>JANVCL010000002.1:3530242-3544916 GCA_026546855.1 Erythroxylum incrassatum
AATGACAATCACATTTATTCACAATTATACCCGGCATGTCAATGAATGCATGTACAATTATTTTCATGTGCAAAAATATCACTATTCACATGTATGTGTATGTCACATTATGCATGAGTATGCAATTGCATTTCTAAACTCTCACTGTTCACTTATATTTACTGTTCTACCCTTCCCGCCGGTAATGGGATGTTACATGATGCATGCAACTAGAGTCAATGAGCCATAAATCATCATTATTCACTGCTGAAAGACAAGTAACCACAAATAATTGCTCCTCCTAAGCATTAGTAAAATCTGCCACTTGAGCCTGCTGAGGTTTAGAGTTTTTCTTTTTACTTTTGTAGACTTTGGCAGTATGTCCCAATTGCTTGCATTTGCCACAGATTGCGTCAGGCCTTCTCCAGCAGTATTTTTCACTGTGATTTGTTTGTTCACATTGTTTGCATGGTGGAAATTGCTTTTGTGATGAGCTTTCACCACTGCTGACTTTGTTCTTCTAATTACTTTGCTTCTTTGATTTTCCATAATTATGTTTTTGCATTGAAAAAGCTCCTTCTGTCAATCTTTCCTGTCTCATGATTCTTCTTTGTCCTTGTGCTTGTAAAGCACTCATTAATTCTCCCAGGGAAATATTGTTCAAGTCCTTAGACTCTTCCAGAGAGGAAATCTTTGGTTCAAACCTCTCTGGAAGAGTTACTAGAACCTTTTCAACAATTCGCGTGTCAGAAAAATCTTCTCCAAGCAGTCTGATATTGTTGACAATCATTGAAATCCTATCAGCATACTTGCTGATGGTTTCATCTTCCTGCATAGTTAAAGCCTCAAATTCCCTTTTCAGATTCAAAATCTGCATCTGGCGAGTCTTATCACTTCCCTGATACTCCTCCTTCAGTCTGTCCCACGCCTCCTTAGCAGTTTGACATGCCATGATCCTATAAAAAAACAGATTCAGAGATTGCATTTTGGGTCACAGACTTGGCCTTAGATCTCTTTGCTTTCTCTTCATAATGGTGTTTGCTATGTGCTAAGGTTGGGTTTGTAGGTAAAGCAGAAACTGGTTTGTCAAACTCTACAGTTTCCCATAGATCATAAGCTTCCAAAAAAGCTTGCATCTTTACTGACTAGACATGATAATTCTCACCAGAAAAAACAATCGGTGGGTTCAAAGAATGGTTGCTAGAAGCCATCAGTTCTGGGGTTTAAAAATCTTGGTTTTTGATGGTTTAAAAAAAAGCTTGGTTTTTTTTGGAGTGAAAACGTCTTTGGTCCTTTTAAGATCTACCGTGGCTCTGATACCACTGTTGAAAGTTGAGGCAGAGCTGCTATTTTGTACTGTTGAAGGTTGCAACAAAGCTATTGGTTTGTAAAGCAAAAAACAGAACGATAGCAAAAAAGGGATTGAAAGATAAGAGAGAGAGAAATCGATTGCTACAGTTGCAGAAAAGAGAGCCTTCTTTTATTAATGACGGTTAGCATTTAAAAAGAAAACAAAAAATGTAATAAATCTACTTGGATTCTAATTCTAATAAACTAAGAAGACTACTCTGTTATGAATTTGCAAGCTGTACAAATTCCAGCTGCACAAGGATTTCTATTAAATATCCAAAGACTACTAGGAAAAATAAACTTCCGCATTAATAGACTCCGGGAGCAAAAATACCATTGCTTCAATAAAACTATGCTAACAAAGCTAACAAAATTCTAATGGAGGAATGTTTTACAACCGGAGAAAAATCTTCATTATAATCAATTCCTTTCGTCTGAGCATAGTTTTTGGCCATCAGTTTTGCTTTGTAGCAAATATTATTCTTGTTAGGAAATCTATCTTTCTTTACATATATCCATTTGCATTCAATTATCTTCTTTTCCTTTGAGAGACTAGTTAGCTTTTACATCTTATTCTTATGAAGGGAATGTATTTCTTCTTTCATGGTTATCCTCCACTTATCTTCTTTTGAACTTCATACTGTTTTCTTATAAGTGGTAAGAATGTCATCAATTTCAATTGAAGAAGCATAAGCCACTATATTAACATAACGAGCAGGTACTTAAATGTTCCTTTTTCACTTTCTTAATGCAATTAGTAATTATTGTTGTAGAGGTTCTTTGTTAGGAACCTCTTTTTCATCTGGGTTCTCCTCTACTACAGGAGTTTCTACATCTGTTTCGTCATGTGCTGAGGTAACAATCCTCCCTTCAAACTCTACCTCCTTTAGGGTACCATTTGTCTGCTCAATATTTTCAATTGTCACCTTTCTTAACATAGTAGATTTATCAAAGGTAACATCTATGCTGAAAATTATTTTCTTTGGACACCAAAGACGATATCCTTCCACACCAGAGATGATCCCCTATGAAAATTGCTTTTTTTTGCATATGAATCCAACTTCAACTCATTAACATACTAGTATGCAGTGGAACTAAACACATGTAAGGAATCATATTCTGTAGCATGTTTTTCAAACCGTTTTTTCAAAAGTGTTTTACCACCAACAACAGTTGATGGATGATAATTGATGAGATGACATGTATATATAACAACCTCAATCCCAAATTCTCTGCCTAACCTAGCTTTGGACATCATATATCGAACTTTCTTCAACAATGTCTGATTCATACGTTCTGCTACCTCATTTTGATGTGGTGTATCCCTGATTGTGAAGTATATGACAATACCTTCATCTTCGTAGACTTTTAAAAATAGATCACACGTGTACTCCCCATCATTATTTGTACGGAGATGCTGGATCCTTCTGCCTATTTGAGTTTCCGCCATCTTCTTCCATTTGAGGAAAACTTCCAGCATCCTTAGTCTTCATAGAATACTCTCATACTCTCCAAGGAAAATTGTTTACAAAGGTCACATGATAGTGTTTTTCTCCCAAAGAAGTTGTTTTGGAAGGTCCTCACACATCAGAGTGAACCTAATCCAAAATACCCTTCGTATCATGAATTGCAATGCTGAATTTCACTCTTGTCTACTCCTCTTTGAAACAATGCTCACATAAGTCTAATTTGTAGGCATAAACTCCTTTTCAACAATCTTTGATTTACTAATATCTTCAAGAATTTTTCACTTGCATGTCCTAAGTATATATGCCACAACCTGATTGCTTCTAGCTCTTGATTATCGTTAGAAGCTACAAATGTTGTTCCAATAATTGCATTACCTTATTAATAATACATGTTATTATTTCTTTGAATTCCTTTCATTACCACAAGTCCATCAGAGATGACTTTCATTACTCTATTTGTTACATTTACAGTATAGCCCTTTGATTCTAGGGCTCACGCAAAAATGAGATTCTTCGTCAAACTTAGCATGTATTTGACATCTACCAGAATCCTGGTTGTTTCATCGTGATTCCTTAAGCAAATTGAACCAATCACATTTGTCATACGGGGATTATCATTTGTTATGTAGATGACTCCACCTTCTAGCTCTCTAAAATCAAAGAACCAATCTCGGTTGAGTCACATATGATAGTTACAACCTAAATCTAGCAGCCATAGACTAGAAAGGCTTATTAAGGATGTAACAACTAATGAGAGATTTGAGTCTGCATTTTCACACTCATCAATATTTGAATTTGCAACAACATTTCCCTTATTAGGTTTGTTTTTATTCTTCAACTTTGGAAAAATCCTTTTTCCAATGCTTTTTTTCTTGACAAAAAGCACATTCATTTTTGCTCAATTTAGGTCTCAACTTCAATCTCCATTCCTTTCCTTTCGTCTGGCTTGGCGATCGACCTCTGATCACCAAAGCTTTTGCTGCTCCACTTGTATATTTTCTTTCTCAACTCATGATTATACAAAACAACTGTAACTTCACTAAGAGACACAACAACCTTGGCATGAAATAGAGCAGTTTCAAGAAACTCAAACTCTTCAAGAAAGGATACCAACAAGATCAAAGTCAAATCTTCATCTTCAAATCTCACATCTAAATTCATTAAATAAGTAATTAACTGATTAAAACTGGTGATGTGATCATTTATAATAGTATCCAAAATGTAAGACAAACGAAATAGTCTCTTCTTCATATTAAGCTTATTTTGACTACTTTTCTTCAAGATTTTTTTCCTCCAACATGTTGCACAATTTAAATGCAAAAGTTTCTTTTGAGCAGACATACTTTTGCTCTCTGAAAAGACACTATCGAATTGTACCACATGTCAAACAATTTATAATCTTCCAACCTTTCTCCTTAACATCATCTGGTTTCTTTTCTTCAATGACATCTTGAACATCACTTTACCACATGCCGACATAACCCGTTTCATCAAAAAATTTCACCATAAATCTTGCATTTATCACAACAGTTTTTGCTAGAATAGACGATGTACAAGTTATTGATGCATTCATATCTTTAATTTTTGTCATGTCCATTATAATTTTTATTCAATAACTGTCAATGCATAATGCCAATTGTCTAAGGAAAAATCTTTTTTAATGTAGAAGATCATAATACACTATAACTATAAGAAAAAAATCTTGGTTTTGACACCACTCAAGAACGCCTGATTCAACCCATACTAATCTGCAATTCTGGATGGTCATGCGATGAATTCCTCAACGAGATTCAATTAATATTTTAAGGTGACATGCCTTGCATATGGAACCCACCAATCATGACGCATGGTTCAATCTTGCAGAAATAAAGGGAGCATACTCTCGACTGCTTTCAAGCTAAACATGAGCTCAAGCTCTCTGTTCAAGACATTGTCTGATAATGGTTTCAAAATTGTCACAAGCACTCAACATGTCACCAAAGGCATCTAGAACCTCCAACTTAAACCGTTGGTGCATCGACATCAAAATGGATCAGTAGGAACTTAAGGATTTCGCAATTCCACTACCAAGATTAAATTGTAAAGCAATCCTGTTGTAGTTTTGAGTTACATTCAGAACCATGTTGGCTGTCCCACTTTCATTTTTCCCATGTAAATGCACAAATGGAGACTTAATGATGAGATGAAAAACCCAATGAAAATAGTGGCGTTATATTAACCTGTAATGGAGATCTTAAGATCTTTTGAAGGCCAGCCTCTTTATTAACTTTGACTTTTATGTAAGTTGTAACTTTTATTGCCGAAATGAAATTATGCATGCTACTAAATTGGTCGTCTGCTTATGTTTTGGAGTCAGCTAAATTAGGTTTGAAGATTTGTCTTTAACTGTCCACTAATAAAACTTGTCCACGGAAGAAATATTTCGAAAGATGCAAAAGAATTGCCACACGGATGCAAAATACCCCTAATTTAAAACGTTCAATGAACTGAAACACCACATAGATAATGATCACTCTACTATAATTTCTTCCCCATAGATAATAACAGAATAATTACAACAAACTTTTGTTAAAGAGAATTATGTCATCAACATAACATATCTCGCAAACAAGAATGATATGCCATGAGAGTGGGAGAAACCGGTGGTGCAGAAGATACAGTTGAATCCTATGCAAGTTATGCTGGAACAGGAACAAGGACATCAAGATAGGAATTAATATCAACGAAGAGGAAGTGTAATTGTTGACTTCATACAGAGGAAAAGCAATTCTTTCCAGGACTTTTTTTAAAAAATACATTCATTGTTAAAGCATTTTATAAAACAGAACTTCCCAAATGTGCTTTTCATTTTTCTGCTGATCGATTGTTTTCAACTTGGGGAATACAATTATTGCCAGAACTAAACATTTAGTTCCCTAATTCAGTGTCATCTAAATGGAGGAATTTATCACCACATTTATCTCATTCCTGAATGAGGGCTTGTAGTCAGGATCGACAGAAGCTAGAAATGGGACCTTTCTGTCTAATCTATGACACTAGTTGAATATATCTAGTTGATACTTGCAAGACTCTAACCAACTTACCAAGAAACTGTAGCCGGACAAAGGAAGAAGCTAAGCCTCAGCCCATTTGCCACTGCACCAACAGAGTGAACAAAATAAAAACATGAGCATGCAGGCATGAGCCAATAGCTATGTACTCATTCGTATAAGGATCTGATCTCAAGTAGAGGAGGACTATTAAGTGTGATTAAAGAACAACGGTAGTTCTGAATACCTAATTATCATAAACAAAAAAGGTAACAGAAAATAGCTAAAATTAAAAGAGAGAGGAATTGACCTTCAGGACAGGTTCGCCTTGGTCAGCATTAGCAGACTGTTTAGCCATCCTTTGTAGTTGTGCACGCGCAGCCCTTCCTGCAGCAGACTTTTCGAAATCTTCTTGCCTGCAAAACAGACACCGATACATAAATTGCTACAGAGAACAGATTATGGAAACAGAGTCGGAAGGCGTCCTCCTTCAATGACTGTAATCCTAAATTTATCGGGACATGCAAAACTTGGATATTTACGTTTCGAAACTAAAGGAGAGAACTAAATAAAAGGGGAAATTTAAATTACCGTTTCTGAGCTGCTTCGGCCGCTTTGGCGCGAGCTTCAATTGACGCCAATTTCTCTTCCTCTTGTCTCTGTCGCCGCTCGTCGCCTCCGTCGAAACAGGAGAAGCACCACAGTCCCATCTCTCCCGATGAACGAATTCTTCTACTTCTGTTTTGACTTTCGATGCCCCTTTTATAGTTTGTTTCTACGCCTGCTTTTTCCCTCAATTGTGCCGGGCTGTGTCACAAACAGAAGGGCTTTTCTGTCTTTTACTGATGACGTCTCATCTTCGGCCTATCCGCGTCACAGCTTACGGCGCCGTTTCGAGGTGACTTCACAATTACGAACTTCCGTTGATGACGACAAAGAATGTGTGAGCTGAAGAAGAGAGAAAAGAGTCTGAACTGCAATGAGCACTCGACCGTTAGAGTCCCTTCCTCCAACGGAAACCCTAGAAATCGAGAACGATCTCTCGTTGACCCCTCGTCGTGTGAAGCTCACGCTCTCCATCTACCCCTCAGTCGCCTCTTCCGCCACCAAACCAATCGACGAGTGGAAGCTCAAGCGCGCGTTATTAGACTTCCTTAGCACCTCACTGTCCGTCACCATCCCTGAAGACGACCTTCAGATCAAACGCATCAAAGACGTCAAGAAACTCAAGCGTGACGATCCGCTGGCCGATGGTAGTCTCTGCATTCGCGACCTAGGGTTTCTGCAAACTAAAAAGCGAAGCGACGAAAAGGACGATGATGTCAAGGAGTTGGAGAAGAAGTTTCTCGATTGGAGAAAGCACATTGTTGGGAAAATGGATGGGATTGAACTGAACCTCGAAGGAGACAAGTACAAATTGGGGGTTGCCGTGCCCGTGTTTGATGATTTTGAGGCGATGAAGAAAAAGTGGGACGAGTTCTACGCTTTTCGTAATCGAGGTTTTGTTTGTTTGTTTGTTTAATTACGGGTTAAAGTTCGGTGGTTTTGAAGTGTTCTTTCTTGTGTATGTGATTTGATGTTGTTTTTGGTAGGATATTCAAGAGGAGGAAGGCAAGAGCCTGATACAATTATTATGAGAAAAGTTCCGTCACGTTGGTTTGCTGAGCCGAGGGTTTCTTCCAAGCCTTCCATGTTAGTCACGCATACCATATTCTCCACTTTTGGAAAGATAAGGTATTGCTGTTAGTTTTATGGGGTTTCAGTTCTATAATTTTTCTGTCTGCTTGACTTGTGATTTGAGCCAAGTACCTTACGCTAGTAAATTTCCTGCCAATACCTAACAGCCTATTTATTAACTTTGTTGACTGGATGGACACTGCAAGTGCGACTTTAAGTTAGTTTTACTGTGTTTTTTTTTTTGTAATTCAAGTGATCTTAGGGGAATGAATGTTGAATTCTGTGAACAAGTTATTCTGATTTATGAGTTTTAATGCTCTAGCTTGGGGAAGTATATGTAACGGATTAAGGACCTGCAGAATTTGTGTTATCCAGGTGATACTTTTGTGTTGGCCTTATTGTTTTCTGCCTCAGTTTTGTACTTGTTTGATTTGACTATCCTCCCTTTCTATGTATTGAGGGTGGATGCGGTGAAATCTGGATCCTAATTGAAATGAAAAACAGAGTTTTTCTGGTTGATTGTGTTTTTGGTGTATGTGAAGGACTGGTAAGTTCAAAGCTGATTTGGTAAATGTCTAATCCACCCAACTTGAATCAAGATTATAATTAAAAGCTCTGACAAAACTCATTCTTGTGTTTCAAAACATACTTGCCTAAACTAGTTGTCACCATGGAACTGTGAATATGATTGAGGAGTGAATGTACAAGTAAAATTCAAGCAGCAATCTTTCTCTTGGCAGTCTTAGATATGATTTAATGAGCTTCAGTTAAAGGCCACAATCCTAATATTCAATATCTTGCTTCAATTATAAGACCTGGTTACCTGTATAGGTATTTTATGTTCAAAATTTATGAAGGGATGGTTATTGTTACAGAATTGTGGATTCTCTCTAAACCTGGTGATGGTTCCATATGTTATACTTGCAGTATATGTTGAGTCCCTACTGGATATTGTTCTTAGTACTATAATGTGATGTAACCTGGTTTCCATTGTTGCTCCAACTCATATCTGCTAGGAACTTGAGTGTTGCTGAAGACGATGATAAAGATAAGGATGCAGATGATGAAGATGGGATTTTAATTTCAGGTCTCCAATGCAAAATTGTTGTGCAGTTTGAGAAACATGGAGACTTCTATAATGCTCTTAAAGTGTTATGTGGACGCTCATTACAAAAGGTAGGAAAGTGTTATTCTCTGTGTGACTTTTCTCTGTATTTGATCTGTTTTCTTTACAGGGAAAAGGGTTAGCTAAACTGTTTAGTTTCACAGATTTTATATAATAGATAGGTTTCCCTTTCTCAAGAAACTAAAGCAAGCTTGCATAGAACTTTCACTGAAATGGCTTGAAATTAGGATTTGAGATTTCCCATTTTACATTTTTCTTTGACTGCCCTTTTCCTCTTTTCGAGAATGGTATTTCACTCTTGCCATGGAGAAAAATGTCATTATGTGCAAATGATTCAGCTAGTTTGATATAGAAACCTGTCCAAACTGCATACATGAAATTCCTAAATAGTCAATTTATATATTCATAAGGCTCTGACATGACTCAGTCTTGAGCAGCAAGGCTCTAGATTGAAGGCTGATTATGAGGTCACGTGGGACAAGAATGGCTTCTTTCGAAATTCAAGAAATCAGGCTCTAGAAAGGACTGGTGGCATGCCTGTGCAATCAGGAAGGCGCTACAGAGATGATACTTCCAGGCGTGAGCCATATATTTCTCACTACACTTCCGATTACGCACGAAGGAAAAGATTCAAGGTTAGCAATAAGATGAAATGAAGTGACACATAAATTGCATCTTTGTGCTATCAGCATCTTGGTTACTTTCATCAACTTAAAAACACAAGTGAACTCAAGTAGCTGATTGACTTCCAAATTGAACTGGTTATTTCTGTAAATCCTGTCTCTATGTGAATGACCTTGATACAGTGATGTCTTTTATTAAATTTACAGGAATAAGATTGCTGGAGAAATGTTTACAAATTTGCACAAAATAGGCAGTGGGGGATGGAAAAGTGGTTCTTTTTGGCTGGACGGTGAAATTCGTTGTATAAGGCTCATGTGGCATTCATATATTTTATTGTTGGTTACATTTTGATGCTCAGATACTTCATTACGGCTTGAGTAGTTTACACAGGACATGTACTGCATCTTTCATGGAAATTTAATGCAGGAAATAGATCGTGCAAATTTGCTTCAGAGGAAGACCTGAAACAAGAGTAAACGCTCGCTCTTTCATTTAACTTTTCCCATCTCAGAACGTCAGCTCTTCACAGTTTTTTGTTGCATGGTACTAATGTTTGTGGCATACATCTTATGTGAAGGCACGTCCTGAGCAAGTTGTAGTTGTCTGACACTCAGAATCAAACCATAAGTTGTGGCCTAATCCCCCGTCTGGACTATTTTATTTGTTGCGCGCGGATGCGCACGGGATTGCCTTTATTCGTCCCTGACTTCTGTTTTCGCCTCTTATGTACCAAAAAAACCATAAGGGTCCTTGACGTGAACAAGATCAAAGGCTTTAAATTTAATGTGTACAACTTTTGGTCTTATAAAGTAACCCTTGTATTTCGGGTCTAGAATTCTCACGTGACTCACGGAGGTCAAGTGCCCCACCATTTTAGGAAATATTACAAGACAGGATTCTAAAATCTTTACAAGACAGGACTTAGAAGTCTGATATATTAGTTTATTAGCTACGAAGCATATGTACCAAAAAGCAAAAGAAAAGAATTATTGTCCCTGGATCTATCAAAATACCAATAATCACAAATGACAAATCTGGGTGATCCTGAAGTATAATATTCTCACTGTACGAAATTGACCTGAATTGTTTCAAATCCATTCATCTTCAAGGTACCTTTGCTTATTCAAAAATGGTGGCCTTCTTCTTAGGCTGGTCTAATGTTTAGAAATTAGTCATTGATCCGTTCATAACCCGCATCAATCGGTGACTTTTCTCTGCTTATTTTCCCTGATTGAGTATTTCCGTCATCTCTTTTCCGATAAAGAATGAGTCAAATGAATATACAGAGAAGATCAATGTTCAATTTTCTGAACCCGAAAAAGAAAAGGAGCAAAGAATGTAGCTGTACAATAAGCAAATTGGGAAAACTATCTTCCAAACCTAACTTAATCTCATATTACTTTTAATTTACAATTATGAACATCCACTGGAGAGACAGAACTCAAATCCCAACCAAACATCGGAATTGGGAACCAAAAAGATCTTTACAACCCATGAAAACCGAATTCCTAGCCTTTGGGAATTAAACAAAAAGAGAGGAACCAAAAAAAAAACATATCAGGAGAAACTCTTTTGTTGTTCTGACTTGAATTTCATAGTCTCGTGAATCTTGCTCAACTTTGGAGAAGATAAACCATCGCTTACCATCTTAGGCTCGCTAAATCCTCTCTTGTTGATTTTCTTCTTTATCGGCTTTTTAGAACTCAATGTAGGAACTACGTACCACCCTAAAGATGTGCATAGGATGACAACCGATCGACCAAAGAAAATCAGTAACAACAAGATGAAGATCACAGTCATCGGCATGTAAAAAGATGGTCTTCTCCATTTGTGCAACGTCAAATTCCATGAAGACGTCTTCTTCTCAATCTTTTTATCTGGAGTTGACGACCCTTTTCTTGGCGAGTTATCCAAGACCTCGGTGGTGTCATGAGCATCGAGCTTATCGCTATCTTTCTTGTCTTCTTTGGAATCGACGACCTCGCTCACCTTCTCTTTTGCATTAGGATCTTTCAACTTCACAACGACAGGGACAATATCATTTGTAGGCGAATACTTGAACCGAACGTAATACACATCTTCAGGTCCCACTTTAGAGTATATCATCTTCTTCTTCTTCTCAAGATCAGCGAGAAGCTCTTCGAATTTGTCGAGGCCACGATCCGAGAAAGGATTTGCAGAGTTCTTTCTCGACCTTGTAGGTTTCAGTGAATGGCTTTTGCATTTTTTGAAATCCTTGGTCTTCTTAGGATTGGTGCAGCTTAATGGATTCAACATCGGGTCACTTGACATGAATGAAGGAGTTGGCTTTCTTTGTAATGGCTAAAAGGGTGTGCGTTTTGATGGCTACTTATATGTGGATTGAGCTGTCTACGCAGATTGATGACGAGAGAGTTGATAAAGAATGCTAAAATAGAAAGAATAACGACGACTAGGATCATGGATGGCCGATTAATAGTCAAACAAAATGTTTGAAAATTAATAAAAAACTATTACTGTAGAAAGTTCCATGTGAATTTCGATGAGGTTTGACTTCTTGGGGAAGAAGCAGGTACCCACGACACTCGGGCGTTTATTTAGTTTATTCTTTTCATTACTGTTTCAACTTATGACTAGAGCCTAGATCTGAACGTGTTGGCTTGAAAAGGTCGGGGTTCTAAACCGCAGGATATACGTGAGTTGTAAGTCACTTTTCTGTTCTTTTCTGGTTTAGGTGAGGTTGCAATTTTGAAGTGTAGTTATGTACATAGTTCTTTAAAATTTAGCGCTAGAGTTTTTTTTTTTTTGTAACGAATCTAATTGACTTCAGCAGAGATTAGTACGAGCATGAATGATTTAAAAGTATTTTTTTATAGTTAAAATTAGTATCCTGAAATTCAGACCGGTCATCGAATCAATAGTTTTACTGGTCACCGATTCAACCACCGATCAAACAAATGTGACGTAATAATTATGCAATAATTATATTTAATTATATATAATATTTAAAAATATTTAAAAATACAAAAATAAAACAAAATAAAACAAAATTGTCTGACCTGTCGGAACGGTCGGATCGGACCGGTCCGATAGATTCAGACTGGATCAATTTATAACCGATTTTGAAGGATAAATCGAATCGAACCACCGATCAGACCAACCGGTTAAATCCGAGTTTAAAAACAGAAGTTAAGATCCTCTTAAAACACCTCACGTAAAAAAAAGGTTTCAAGTTTTGAATAAGGTAGGTGCAGTAAATTTTTTTTTGTAAAGTTTCGAAAATCCCCTTATTACTATTTTATCTTAATTGCTAATTTAACAGTGAATATTTGTATTTAACTTAAATTAAATAATTTGAAAATTTAATGATATTTTATATATAAATTAAAAGACATTCTTTTGAGAGAAATCTTAAAAAAATTAATTTTTAAATTATCGAATTTATTTTTATTTTTAGAAAATTATATTTTTATTAGATTGTAATCAAAATAATAATAATAAATACATTTTTATTTTTTAGCAAAATAGTTAAGAGTTAAATTTTAAAAATCACTTATTTTAAATTATCCATTTAGAAAATTAGTTTGAATGGATCAGTCGAATTTTGAAATTATAGTAATAGAAGGTTCTTGAGAAATTCACTCCGACCGCGTAAATGGTGGATGTAATTCATCCTTATCTCTCTATCCTTTCATTTGGAAGTCACACAAAGGACATGGTTTAGTTGACCTATAAGGATTAGTTGGCAGATGAAGAAAATGTTCAGAAAGCAATGTTTTAATAATTTAAATCAGAAGTAACTCAATTAAAAAATTAGACGATTTAAAATTTATATTTGATTAGATTTTTAATTATTATTTAAATGTGAATTTTATTAATTTTGTTCTGTTAAATTTAAACTAATTAAATTAAATTTCAATTTGAAATGATTTAAGAAAAATGATATTATTTTAATTATAATTTAATTAAACTTAGTTCAAGCTTAATTGAAATTATTTTCATATTATTATGTCTACTTATCGAAATGATGAATAAATAATTGTAATGAAATAATTGAGAAGCTTTCGTTGTATTCTTCAACTTAAAACGTCAGAAAATGTTAAATTTTTTACCATAAAAGAAAGAAAGTCTTTGTTTGCTTAGAGACACAAAGGACTTGACAAAGCGTAATGGATAACTACTCTTAATAAAATATTAATTGTGATAATTACATGTATTATACTAATATTTTTTACAAAACCACCGATTTGGACTTAATTATATGATTACTTCATTCCTTGATTAAAAACAAATGAAGAGAGGCTGCTTGTGTTCACATTTAACACCAATGTGTTAATCATTGTTAACTACTCGCGGTCACATTTATGACTAGGTTAATTTTGCTAAAATTTTCTTCATTGGAATTGATTAGAGGCTACTTGTGCTTACATTTAATATAAATAAGTTAATCATTATTAATTACTCGCAAGAAGAAATTTGATCAAGTAGTGACGTTTATGATTAGGTTAATTTTGCTAAAATTTTCTTCATTGGAATTGATTAATTGAAATTGATAGTTTTGGATAATGAGATGGAGTTATTAAAATAAGGATAAATTAAACATAATAGTATAATAATTAAAGAGAGTTAGGCAGCGATAATGTTGATTTTATAATTAATGACGAAGGAAGAAGAAGAACAAACAAAAGGAGATATCTATTTGTCAACTTGCTCGACAATTCCACTATTAGCATGAGGATCATGATGATAATTCTGAACTTTCAATTGAGAACTTAAGATTAAGGGGATGTTTGGTTCACAGAGGGTAATAGAAATAGGAATATGAATGAATATAGTAAAGAATAAGAATGAGGTGTAGCCAACAATGAATCTCATTCTTTTGGTAATCTATAAGAATGTAGTATTGTTGAAAATAGAGGAATCAAAGTGTTACTTCTGTTAATTTCAAACATGAGTTTTCATTCTATACCCATACCTTTCTTCCCGTTACCCCCAAACAAGCATCCCAGACTCAAAAGTATTCGTAAAATGCTCAAAGCTAATGATTTGGAACATTTAATCTATCCAGAGTCAATCTCCAAACATCCTCAGCTAGTTAGTCATTATATTCTAGTTGTTCCTACTCTAACAATTCCGTGTATAATAGTCAATGAAGAAGTTTTTCCACCCTCATGGAGATGTACAAATGGCCAACAAAGGATTATCTCTAACCCATATATTCGTGCATCTGTCACGAGTGCTTAGAGATGGCAATTATACCCGAACCTGATGGGTACCTGATAAAATTACCCGAATGGGGGCAGGTATGGAGAATAAATTTTTACCCGTGGGGCAGGTATGGGGTGGGTATGGAGATACCATCCTCATACCCGTTTACCCGTTATATAGTAATTACAATTTTGCCATTATATATATATACATACTTATATACCCGTTATATA
>JANVCL010000002.1:3545016-3566778 GCA_026546855.1 Erythroxylum incrassatum
GTATGGGGATACCACCCCCCATACCCGTTTACCCGTTATATAGTAATTACAATTTTGCCATTATATATATATACATATTTATATACCCGTTATATATATATATATATATATTTAATATATACATTTATATTAAATAAGCTTATCTTTATAAAAAACAGGTAAACGGGTACCCGATTGGGGTCAAACCCCCAACGGGTATGGGTATAAGAGTGCCAAAAAAATCTCCGACGGGGATGGAGGCGGATATGGGGGTGGGAGCAGGTTCATGAGCCCGGTACGGGAGATGGCATATCCGCCTCATACCCGCCCCGTTGCCATCCCTACGAGTGCTCATGAATCAATGCTTTCAAATCTTATTAATGAAACTCTCAATTGACATATTGACAATACTTTGGCTCAAAACAAAGTCTTTTTTTTCCTTACATTTGATCGTCAAATATGACTTTTTGCACGTTAAGAATCAAGGGGAAAAACAAATTTAGTGTCTTTATTTTCACTAGATTATTCTACGATAAAAATGAATTTGCACAGTTTGCTTACTTGGACAAATCTAGCTTAACTCATAAAATATTTTAAATATGAGTTTATTACTAATCAAGATTTTTAGATTTTTCTAAAGCTAAAATACATTTAACTTCATGTGTTCTATCCATTGGTACATTACGCTCCCTCTATTTACTGATTTTGAATTTGAAACACCAAAACTTTTTTCTATTTTTCTAATATTCAAAGTGGAACTTATCCAGCCAAAGTAATCCATCATTTTAATTCGATACAACCCCTTCTCCTAAACCTCTCCTTTCTCTTTTCATCAATTAACAGATAGAATGGAAAATTATGAAAAAAATGGCACCCTAAATATTTTTTCTTTTTTAAATTTTGTTTCATAAATATTTTTTTATTTTTTCCCATAAATTAATGGTTATGAAATACAATTGTGAAGACAATGATATTTTTGATAATTTTTTCTTTTTTATATATTAATGGTTAAAATGTAATCTATGCTTAAAATAATTTTTATTTTTGAAATAGAGGGCATAATAAAATGAAAAATAGGGGTTTAATGTATTTTAGTCAACAAAAGATTAAAAGGATAGTTTTGACCAAAAAAATGTAACATGTACAATTATAGTGATGTTATCATAATAAAGAGATTAAAAAATCTTTTTGAATTCTAAACTTCTTTAACTGGTGGTCAAAGGAGGTAATAAGTCTATTTTTAAAATAAAGGGGTACATAATGTACCAAAGGATAAAATACTGGAGGATTAAACGTATTTTAGCCTTTTCTAATTTTCTTATATTTAGACCCCATATTTTAGTGAAATTCTTATTAAATGAATGTTATTATTGTTACTGTTGTTGTTATTTTATTTTGGTATAGATGCATAATATGAGAAACAATAAATGGATGAACAAGTACTCTTATTCTTAAAAATTCCAATATAGGCATGTACTTCACCATGATAACTACAAATTATTATGATTTTATTTTTTAAAATACATTTGTATTGTAATACTTAAGACCAACTATTAAAAAATTGAACAGATTCAATCGTAAAAATTTTTAACTGGTCAATTTTTTAGTTTGTTTTTAAATTTTTTAGTTTGATTATTTTTAATAACTTTTGTTATTAATAAATTTATTCATTAATCAATTACTTTTTGAAAACAAATTGATTTTTATAAACTAAAATTAATTAAATAATTTTATTTTATTAATTTTATTTAATCTTTAATCCGTTTAAATCTTAAATTTCCGGCTTATTGGCTCACTTCCAGCTACAATTGTAAAACTTTGCTTAAGACTCTTCCTTTATCTATTGTATTAACAATAAGAAGAACATGAAAAAAATATACAAATAATAAATATAAGAAAATTGGTAAAAACTATAAATGCTCATACTAGAAAGCAAAAATTTAACAATATTTTTCTGTAACTATTTATTACTTTGCTATGTACCAAATAAATAATCTTTAATATGTATTGAATAATCATAAAAATATAATAATTTATAAAATATATATTAAAGTAAATTATTTGATAAATACGAAAAGAAATGAATGTCATTATAGAGTATTAATGTTAAATAAAGGAGTACAAGTAACCTCCAAGTAAGTTAAAATCAAGGTTCTAGATGAGATCTCAAAGAAGTATGAATATTATTATGTGTGCAAGCTAAGATCTTCAAGTGATGGTCCATGAGCGTCATCTCCGATGTCATTCCTTACCAATCTCGTATTAATCAATCTAGAAAGAATTCCTTGCAAGGGCAAGTTTAGTCAATTGAGTATGGCCCAAGTATCAAGACCTTGCACTGTTTAATTAATAACTAAACGAGAGCAGAGCTTCCGTCACTCGCAGATCGCAGTTCAAGTGTATTCAAGATATGCTCTAATTTTTATTAATTTTATGTAAATTACTTTACACACTAACAAATATCAAACCCTAATTTATTAGATTTCTAATTGTTTTCTTTTCTTTTGGTTAATTCACACCGGTATTTATCGCCACATGCAGTGACGGAGCCAGAAATTTAAGATATAGGACCCAAATATTTAATTTTTAAAATTTTAGAGGGCCCAATATACTACTAACTTTTAAATAACTCCAATATATATATGTATATATATATATAATTATTTAATAATTTTGAGGGAGGGGGCCCAGTGCACCATTGGCCCCCATCTCCCTCCGTCTAGCTACATGAATAACTGGCTTGGTTCAGCTGGATTTTGCCGGACTGAAATATCGTTATTTTGATCCATAATTCTGAGAGGCTGCGACTAAAGGATTCCTGCAAAACAGATAAAGACACTCCAGGGGTTGTTTTCCGGAAGGTCCCTCCGACGTTAAGTCAGTCTTTTTAGAGAGGTTTGGCTGCTGTGAACAAAGAGAAAACTAAGGTTTTGAGTTCGTACCTCTATCATGGTAGAATAGTATCTTATATATGCCGTAGGTTGCCATTAGGTTTAGGTCTTCTCGTAAGTCTTAGTGTTTGCATGGGAGACGATCTCTTACTACTGGGCTATTAACACCTGAGCTTGAAGTTGAGTCTCATTAGGCCGACCTGACCATGACTAGTTTAGATTCGAGCCGAATAAGACCCTTTTTAAGCGGTAAAGTTCTTCCTCACGAGTTTTTAAAACGATTCCATTCTTAAAACTCAAATTCGAGATTTTGGCTAAAGACGAAGGAGCCGGTGCGGCTCCACCGTAACCCTCTCGTGGGTAAAAAGAATTTCTAATTGTTCTCTAACCGAAAATTCTAAACCCCTTTCTAGAAACGGGAAGAAAACTATTGGTCCATATTTTTACCACAGAACACATGGTTAGCAGAAGATCCCCTTCCACACATGACTTGCATTGGGTAACTGGTGAGTAGCTATAAGATTTTCCACTCTTTCACACATGACTTGCAAAGAGTAAGGCTGATTTTAGGTATTATTAAAATTTTTACCAAATTATTGTTGTTGCTGTTGTTGATCGGATGCAACTCGAAGTCAAACTGCTGAGAAACAAACAGCCACAGGTCTTACATTTGCCTCATTTTCCTGACCAGTAATTGCGTTTCTTCATTTGTTTAATCACTATCATCCCGTGGTAAATATCAATGAGAGTAGAAATCTGGGTGTCTATATCATTTTGGTTTTCAGTTTCAGTACATCGATTCTCATTAGTTTAATGATTGAAGTTTAGAGTTGGGCTTAAAGGGGACGTGAAAGCGACAAGCATTTACTCTTCCTCTACAACACCTATTACTCTAGAAGAAGTGGTTCAACTGTCCTGAGGAAGATGAGGTTTTTCCAGGAAACACAGACCCCACATGACGAGCATTCAGTGAACGCAATTATGATTATGTGGACATTGCTTAGCACACCAATGTTTGAAACTTTCACAAGCCATCGATGATAAGTTTGTGTAGGGACTAATACTTTGACTGGGTAACGGGATCCCAAACAATGGAAGTTTTAGCCAACCCAGGTTTTTGTCTAATGTCTGGTTTTCTTACAGCTCACAGACTGCGATGTACATGGGCGTAGAAGCTCTAGGCAGATCCCACCCTTCAAGAAACGTCAACCTTAAATGGAGAATATAGTTTCTTGCGAAAATTAGAATCGGGTCCATTATCTATCAATAAGCCTTGACAGAACTTTGAATGAACCCAAGTCCTGTAGTGCAGGAGTTCCAATCCTACTGTCATAACTCATGACAGGGAAAACTTCGAATCCTACTCTGTAAACCTTAAGAAAACAAAAAATGAATATCCTTGCAACAAACTTTCATTGGCCCAGTGAAACCATCCTCGCCAGATATTTGAAATCTGGTAACTGGAAAATGAAAAGTAAAGAAGGGGGCATTCCGAGAATCGAACTCGGGACCTCTCGCACCCAAAGCGAGAATCATACCACTAGACCAAATGCCCTTTCGATAGATCTATCTAAGGTCTGTATTTAATATTCAGCAACATCTTAAGGTCTCGTGTATGATATTACTTTCCAAATTTCTCCTCCGCTAACAGCCGTTCGGGAATCTCAAAGTTGCGTCTTTTCTTTCTTTCTTTTTTTGTTATCGTTTTTCTCTTATAAATACGATTGCCATCCCATTGGCACATTCTTGTTGATGTTGAAAGATCAGTGACAGCGGTAGGGAGGTGACCATGTGTAAATAAATATAGACCGTACCAAGGATGAATGGCAAGGATTTGATTCCTCGGTATTTGATGGCTATCTTATCAGCTAATGGCGCCTATACCTCCTTGCTTTCCATGGATGTTCAAAGGGAATGCTTCTTCAATTAATATAAACAATATTTGGTTGGGACGATGATTGAACAGAAGGAACACTGACAAGTTTAAGATGTTTAGCTATTTTTTGCTTGTATATAGAACAACGTGAGGCACTTAAAAAGACTAGCATTTAAGACACTGCTAATTTCTTCCAGATTCTCTTTTTAGCTACTGCTATGTGACAATTTCCCATGTTAAAAGTTTGGTGAATCTGCCATGGTTTCTCCATTCCCAGCAGCTCAACTGGCTTCTCCTTTATTCGAGGGAGAACTTCTTCCTACTTACAGTGGCATGTGCTGGTTTTTGTTTGTTTGGTTTTGATGATCTAATGCTACAATGAGAAATATATAAATGAAGATTCTAAGACATATTTGATTCTCAGTATGTAACACTAACTAAACTATGAGATGGCATAAACAGTTAGAGTATGATGCAAACTCCAAAACAAACTTTCTCCATAATAGTATAGCAATTAGGATAACTTACCTAATTTCTCACCGCCGATAAGGCTGATTCACGACATGTAGAGAAATGGGGGAACTCAGAGGAAATATATCAACACTCAAGGAACCTATCATAACAATTGAACTTTATTATTTTGTAGAAAACGATCTGATGAACATTGTCATTGAGCATTATGACACCTAGCTATAAATCAATTTTACAACCTAAGATCCCGAAGGATTTCAATCATCAGAAGACTGTATTGCATCAAGAAGACAGTTATTTCGAGCAATATGCTTCAGATCAACAATAAAATTATCCCTAAGAAATCCAAACCCAAACGTCCCATTCCTATATAGCCAAATCCGTCCTTCAACACGCCAAGGATTCGCGGAAGCATCTGCCAAACTTGGAATCACTAACTCATAACTCGAATTAATGTGCATAATGCGAGAGACGACTTCATCGTCTATAAACGGACCATCCCAATGTATGTGGTCTCCTATTTCAGATGGTCGAAAATGTATACGAGTCTCATATATCTTCGCTTCCTCACAAGAAATTGGGGACTTCATAAAAGTGGGATTTGATGTCCAGAATATGGGAGAACAATTGGTAAGCCGCTCAGACAAGTCTCCAACCATTCGACACGAGATGCCAGCTCCATCATAAGCTACAAGATAAAATTCCAACTTCATGTCATCAGAAAACCCCTGCAACATTCAGTGAAAGAGTTTATGAGGCAACTGTGACAAAAAGGTAGAGTCCAGTCTACAATCTTGACCATTGTAACATGAAATAGGAAGAGTATCAGAAAGCAAACTAATTCTTATGCCAATACCAGAACAAAATGTAAAACATAATCCGAATTTCACTGACCATGTCCATAATCAAATTGAACGTAGTGTCCCAATCGAAAGAGTACTATTCTCATTATAACAGCCAAAACTACAATTCCAGAGCTAAAGTTTCAGATGAAGGTATTTCAGTCGACATAATCATTAATCGTTTCTTCACAACTGAAACTTAGAAAAGTATCAATTTGGATGGCTAACACGGTCAAAGTACCTAACCATAGAAATTGCTTTTAAACAGGATGCATCAATAAACGCAGTAATATTCAAATTGGAAAGCCAAAACGCCAGTTCTCTGAACAAAATAGAAACAAAGCTTTGCCAATGATTAGCAAACAATTACCTGCAAGTCTGCAACATTAAGAGTTCACGAGAACAAAAGTGATTTACAGCAAAAATGCGAATCGTAAAACTGAAGTAACCGCACCTTCCATAGCCCTTGAAGAGGTCGTGATGGTGTTGGTGAGCAATCAACAATCTTCAAGAAATGCTCTGTTTCCCACCTCCTTTTTCCTTGCCTATCTTTCTCTCTCCTCCTCTGCCTCCTCCACGACCGATCAGCTCCAGGACTCATCCTATTGGCGTAGTATTGATACATCTCTGACGTCTCCGGCAAGCTTCCAGGGGACCCACTTTCGACTCCGGCGATCGCATCCTCACTATCCTCAATTTTCAGATTTCTAAAAGCATAACCCACGTTCTCCTCCACACTAAAATGCACGTCCCCGATAAAATTAACGTTCACCGGAATCAAATCAATCTCCGCGAATCCCAATTCTCCGTAAGAACCAACACAATTTTGCCCAGAGGGATCGAGGTAATTTACAATGTGGCCCTCCGCCGAAATGCTGAGCCATAAAAACGGCGTCTTTGTAACGTTGTACGTGCCGTTTTGGGATGGAGAGACTCTGGAGCCGGAGAGAAACGAAGGGCCCCACTCGAAGAAGACCAACGACGGGGGCTTGACTCCGTTAACGGCGGATTGCTTCTGCTGACTTTGACCACATCGGCGCCAGAAGCCAATCAGATGCTCCCACTTGTTGAGAGTCCTGTAGAGGTGCCTGTAGGAGATTTTCCCGTTTGCCCATTTGTTGATTTTCGTCTTTGACCCCCACCGCCTATCGCAGATCGTGTACCAGAGTTTGCTCTCGTTTCTGCAGAGCAAAACGAAGCGCTTCGAAGTGCAGGCGAAGTTAGCGATGTCAGATGGGTCGAGGAATGAAAGGATGGAGAGCTGGACGTCCTCAGGGAAATCGGCAAAGGAAGTGGTAGCCATCTTAGAAATAAGAAAGTCAAGTGTTTGATTAAACGTTTGCAAGTGAAAGAGGACAGTTTTAACATGAAGAAAATGTTATCCTCAGACACGGGACGTCGGGAACGTTTAAAAGGGAAAGCTTCACGGGTAACGCAAAATTGGGAGATTCGTCGAGCCGTGGGAATTATGCCATCGCACGCCTGGAGAGTTGTGGCCTATGCGTTTCAGGTACTGGGACTTAGCTTGTACTTGGGTCGAACCCAAAAAGGTCTCACCTGGGCCTAGCTTGTGTTTAGGCAAGTCTTCATCAAGTTTGTTCCAATACTTAACAGTTACCATTTACGCATGCAAGTCCAGCAGAGGTGTACAAGCATAGACGAAATTAGGTTGGGTTCAGTGGTGCACGTTCTCTTAAAATTTAAAAAAATATTATATATATATATATAAAAGGATGAAATTATTTGAGAGTCAGTGATATATTGAGCCCTCTAATATTTAAAAAATTTAAATATTTAAGCTTTCTTATCTTAAATTTTTAGCTCTGTCCCCGTGTACAAGCAAGGGATTAAATCTTGAACTAATCAAACTGTATCAGCCTTCAACCCAAATCTAGCCGCTGTTCATTAATTTTAGTCAATATTCTTTTCCCTAGATCGGATTCTATGATATGTGCGAGTTTTGGACCTTCTCCATAATTCGTCTGCCACAGGCTGAGCTTGAGAAATCTTGAGACACTGCACTTATTGGCCGGTCAAAAGTTTTGTACATTTGGGATCTTCCGCCTTTTTATCATTATTTAAAAAATTTAGCGGGTGATTAGGAGAAGCAATTGATTCAAGAGTTAATGGTTCAATCAAAATTTAACCGTGATCGAACTGGTGAATAATAAATATATAAATTTTTATTTTAATAAATATATAAATTTTTATTTTATATATTATATATAAAAGATAATTTTTAAACATATTATTTAATTATTTATCTAATTGTAAATTTAACTTAAACTTTTAAATATTCATTCCAGTTGAAATTATCAAAATCAAGACATTTTAAATGGACCGGCGGTCTTTTCTTTTACCGATTCAGCAGTTTTTACCGATTCGATCGCAAAATAAATAGGCCAATCACTCAAAAAAGATACGGGCTAAATCGGACCATTTTATGCTCTGGGTCACCGGTTCTCCGATCTAACCGATCGGTTCAGTCCGGTTTTTAAAACAATACTTTTTACAATTCAAGTATTCAATCAAGTAACCCCTAATTAAATAATTTTGATGTTATGTTTACTTAATTAATTAAAATACTTAATCAATTTGATCCATTCAATTATAAAAAATTTTAATCAGTTAATTCTTTTTATTCGATTTTTAATTTTTTGATTCAATCTAATTTCATAACTCTTGTTTGAAAACTGATCAGTTTATTAATTAATATGTTGGTTTTAGTAATCTAGCCCTACTGGGGGCTCCGTGAAATGCAATTTTGATGCAGCTATTCAATCCAGCCAGGGCACAACGTCGTATGGTATCGTGATCAGAGGGGCACACGATCTTTTCCTTCACTGTTTGTCTGGTTTTGCTAGCTCCAACTACTCACCTCTTCTTGTTGAAGCCATGGCGTTCAAGGAAGCTTTATCATGGTTACTGCAGTTGTGTTTTACCTCCGTGAAGGTGGAAACGGACTGCCTCCAGCTCGTGCATCGTTTCCACGGTGCCCATCCAGGCATCAACAAGTTGGAAGCCATTTTGGAGGACTGTACATTTCTATTTGATTGTTTTCTTTCTTGTTCGCTTACATGGGTTCTTAGGATTGTTAATAGCGCAGCTCACTTATTAACTGCAGCAACTCCTAGTTATCTCAATAGATCTAGATGGGATATTCCACCAAATTTTTTGCTCCATACTATCCGCTGTGACGCTAGGTCTCTTCAATAAATGCATATCTTTTCAAAAAAAGTTTATATAAATTAAAATAAATAAATAAATTTTTATTTAATATTTTTTCAATTAAACTTTAAATTATTTGAAACAATAATTTCTTTCAATTATATTTCAAAATTTTTAATTTTATTCAATCTTTAGCCAATTTTATAGATCTTTTAAACTTTAAACCTCTTATCTTATAGGTTTAACTTCCAATCATATTTTTAAAACATTAAATTCATTATCTTAAACTATACTTAAGAGACAATAACAAAATACAACATAAAAATGGGTTAATCAAATATGTTTCCACGACTATTCCATACATCTTTTAAACTTAAAATAAACTAATTATATCCAACTCAAATTAATAATTTATTATAAATTATTAAATTATGTCAATTTTAATTTATTTAGATCAAATTTAAAAGTTCAAGTGAATTATTATATTAGTGAAATTTGATTAGTTTACATTTTATGTTCTTACTAAATATATTTTATCATTTTTTAATTAAAGTTTGAAAATTTAAAAATTAGAAAAAAAGAGTGTAAACTTTGAATCCAGATCTTCTGTCCAGTTTTACTCTGTCTTATGAAATCTCAGTTATTTATTTTACGAGTCTCACGCAGGTTCTACATAAATAGATGATTGAGATTTATTGAACATAATAAAATATCGTAATAATATACAGGAGATGTAGAGTGAGTAAACTTTTACCACCCTTCTCAAAGATGAAATAAGGCAGATAACCGAAGATCATCTCTTCGAACAAAACTGCTAGCATACTATATTACAATCCGTTGGTCATGAGACTTTATTCACCTTTTACAGAAAAGAAACATAGGAACTCTGGTTTCTTTTGCATGAAGTCGACAAGTTTTATGGTCTGACCAATAATTGAATGAACCCAAATGTGACAGGAACAAGGAAGTAAATTCCTCTACCCACCGCCGTTGTTTGCTCGCGACTTGCGAAATTCCTTGACAACATTTTCGATAGACATGGAAGGTCGTCCACCACGTCCCCGAATCCTCGAACCACGCTGCTTCAACTTTGCTTCGTCAACCCGATCAACTCCGACAAAGATTTGAACAAGTAGGCCTTGGATTGACTCGGGACTAACATAAGACTTCGCCGGTAAAACGTTTGAGAATGCGTCAAAAAACCCTATGTAGGCGGTAACCACAAGTTTAATGATCGCTTGTCTAATTTGATCTCTCAGATCAATATCAGGAATGACATAGCACTCCCTATGCCTCTCAGTTATGTCACTGAAGCTTTTCAGGAAAGTTTCAAGCTTACCTTTTATCTGAGCCACCATGGCCTCGTTGTTATAATTCTGCTTCTTCAACTCTTCTTTGTCTAACAATTTTATAAGAGGTCCCCAAGCTTGCTTTTGGTACATATAAGCTGCTTCCTCGGCTACAATCTTGTACTTCTTCTTCGTATATTGCTCTCCCAGTAGCTTCCCAAGTTCGGTGTTCTTGGTTCTCATGTAGATGTACCAGTATGTGTTCATGGCAAATACATGTGACAGAATTTTGTCTGTGTAGCGTGATCTTTTCGATTCAATGTTCCTTTGAAGAGCTTCCATGACGTTGGTTACAGCTTCTACGAGCAAATTATCCTCTGATTCGGGTTTTGATAGAGCGCCAGCTTTCCATATTTGTTCTGTCCATAGAACTTTGGCCATGGGAGCACTGTAACTTTCAGTGGCAAGGTACTTGAGATAGTTAATGGCATATCTTACGAGTTTTGGGACAGACCCATCTGGTGGTGGAGGATAACCATCGGAATTGCCTTCAATCTGGAGACCAAATTCCCAGAAAACTTTGCTTGAAGCATGTATCAAGAGTTTTTCTAGTTCTCTGAACCTTGTACAAATATCAACCCCAGCTTCACCTTCGAAAACCTCTACGAACTCTGTTTTAAGCTTTTCTAAGGAATCAAACAGGTCTAAGAGCTTGAAAAGCTTCTGAGGCTCTTTGTTGCTCCTTGCAACGCCTTCACCGAATCGAAAGAAGACTGCCATGATCTTGTCTGCAATTTTTACAAAGCATTCCAACCAGACAGCTCCTCCCATGATTCCTCCAAGAAGTTGGTTGCAGAGTCTCTTTTCGGACACAAGTACTTTCTTCACTGCAAGTTCAAAATGTTGAATCCAAAGGCTTATTACTGTCTCCAATGTCTCCCACTCCATTTCGTCAATTTCCTCAGGAGCATATGTTCTCAGGTAATCTGGGTTTAGCCGCATCAAAGCTTTTGCTGCTCTTCTATACCTCACCTGCTTGAACCAGAACAAACATTAAACTTTCTACATCTTTCGTTCGCATCATGTACCTGAAGAATCTGAATAGGCTTTGAGTACAGCTACTCAACATCACATATACTTATTTTATCATCTTACTTTACCTAAAGCAGATATATAAGAAACAATATGATCTTAAATTGCATACCTTAAAAAGTGTCTAATCTGACTGCCACATACCTTGACGAAGATGTCGATGCAGATATCCAAACAATCGTTAGAAGCCAGAGTTTCGGAAATTCTTCTGAGAAGTTCAATCTCCAACTCCGAACCCAGATCAAGAACATTTGTTTCACCTCCATCAATCCCTTCCCTTTGTGTGTCGCCAACATTTTCGTGCCTTAACTGCTGCAATCGGGACTCGTATTCATCTTGTAAATTGAGCAATGCCTCGTCGAGCAACCCATCAAATTTCATGGCACTAACCTCTGTATCGTAGAGAGCTTTGAGTGTCAGCATAGTCTCTCTAAGCCTATGCGTTCTAAAATGGTCCGTAGCTTTAGTCCTGCTCAAGAACTCCACCACCTCTTGTAACTTCTGGATCACTTGCTCGCCATCGCGACTAATCGAGTTTATCACCGCGTTTAATTTATCAACACAATCAACATATTTGAGCAAGTTTTTGAGCTGTTTCTCTGGGTTTTCCTCGTGAGGTAATTTGTTGGAAACTTCAAGGAGCTTGTGTTGTAGAGACTCGGAGAGCTTAAAACTATCCAAGACGATAAGCGCAGGAGATACTGCTCTATTGATTCTGGTTTCAAGAGCTCTAGTGACCATGGCCATAGAATGCAAAGGAGCTACTCTTCTCGATGCTGTTGATAGACTTTCATCGATAAACTCAAATCTCTTTCCCATCTTTCCTAGGCTATCTTCCATCTTTGTAGAGATCTGAAGAAGCGTTTTCAAGTCTGAGCACGCCAACTCGAGCTTGGGTTTGGTTGAATTCTCTTCTTGGAGCGTCATCGCCGCTGTTGTCCTTCATGCAGATACACCGAAACACAGAGTGAGAGACAGAGAGAGATTGGAGAAGAAGGGAAGCTTTGGGGATCGAGAGAGAGACATTATATTCAACAATCCCGAAAACTGGAGTCTGTGGGCTGTATCGAACATTAAGTGTGAAGTGATCAAGGAAGAGGACGACGAAGGTGACTTAGTCTTGATAAAAACCAAGTAACAACTGGAATCAACTCCTGAGAAAGTGCCAAGTGGCTTGAGGTCAAACTAAAGCATGCAGACAAATGCCTCCCTGGAATGCATTGGACTAATATATATATATATATTTGAATTTGTAATTATAATTTTCATGAGTATATATGTTAAAGGCATTTTAAATTTTTTAAATAAAATTCATATTATTATTAATTAAATATTCATAATTAAAATAACTATCTGTTCGTTTGTAAATATTAATATATTTTCACACTTATTCAACCACTTTTTTTTAGTTTAGATCTTCTGTCTAATATTATAACGTCTTATTATGTCTAATAAATCTCAGTCATTTATTTATATGGGTCTCGCATGAGACTTGCGTGGAGCCCGTAAAATAAATAGCTGATATTCTATAAAACAGAATAAAACAAAGTAAAATTGGACAGAAGATCTGGACTCTTCTATTTTTCGATTATACAAACTCTTGTTCTGCCAACAACTGCCGTAACTGAAAGTCTGAAGTTTTAGTATTATTTCAAACTTCCACTTACCTTTGCTTCTTGTTTCCTAGGATCGCTAGTCTTTTTCCTTACCAAATTGCGTTATAATTAAAGGCAAACCCAATAATTGAAAATGGGATTATAAATTTAAAATATGTAAATAAAAGCAATGAAGAGCATAATAAATAACATATCAATGTAGGGAACAATGCGGACAATGTCACGTTTTGTCTTTAGTTACATGTACCTTCTTCTTTTAGCCGGTCCTGAAAATTATTTTCCAATCCAAGTGGGCAAATCCCAAGTTTTCTATTTTTTTAAAAGACCACTTTCTTTATTTTCGGTTTCTAAATTTTTAAAAATTTTAATTAAGTGATCAAAATTTTAAAATGTCAACAATTCAATTCAAATAATTATTTTTAACGGTGTGGTATGTTATGTAAAACTTTAAAATTCTTTAGTTTTTGCAATTTTTAAAACTTTCTTTAAAAGAGTTGAGTGCAAATCGTAATTATCAGGAACATAAACTAATACTTGTTCAAAAAAAATGCAAAATTAGTGATATAATTAATTTACCTCATTTATGAAAGAAAATAATTGTGTGTTAAATAAAAAGTAAAACGGTTCAGTTTACATTTTAAATGAATCATAAATTCCAATATTGTTAGTAATTTTTATTAGTCTATTTGTTGTCTTATTAATCAAATGTGTTTCGACATTAAATATATTAACAAAAGTATTATAAAAAGTTTTTTTATAAAAACTAAAATTGATAAAAATTATATTATTTTAAATTTTAATTTAAAAACATTAAATAATGTAAGATTTTGCAAATATGCAACATTTCTTTCTCTATATGACTCGAACCTTTGGCCTTCCGTTGCAAAGTGATAAACCTTACTAGTTGTTCAATGACTCACGACAAGGTAATCTTAGAAAGTTGATCCAAATGCCGTTAATTCAACATTAACGCACAAGAAACAAAAGTGCTTGGTTGGGGGTATGGGTATGGAATAAAAAGTGTTGTTTGGGACGAACCTATAATTGAAGAGTCAATAATTTCATTCCCGATATTGGGCAATACTCCATTCCTCTGGTAATCCAAAGGAATGAGAGTCATTGCTCATGCTTTTTGGCGCGAATTTTGCCCGCGACTGTCTCCGGCCTTCATTTTGCAATAACAGAAATTGTTTTCTCTTACCTACGTTTCTCTTAGTGAGATCCAGAAACAATCCCTACAGCAAACAGTCGAAGTCAAGAAGTGGCACCGGTAATTTTCTTCCTTTCTTTCTTCTTCAATTTTTTTGTCCATATAATTGCATATTTTTCTCTTCTTTTCTACTGGGTAAGGTTTTCGATTCCTAAAAATTACAAACATTGAAGAACTCGTGTTGAACTCATGCTTTCACGACTGTCTCTCATAGGCATTTGTGATTTTTCCTCCAAATTAATCTCTCTACCTCTCTTCCAAGACCCAGATCCTTATTTTTGCTGGGTTGGCCTGAATTCTATCCATCATAGCAAACTGTAGCCTTCACCAAGCAAAGGTGGGTGGTTTCTTTCTCATTTAACTGACGATTCATTTAAGGCTGTCTTTGAATAACTTGATGTTCTTATCATTGCGTCTGAACTTGTGATGAGTTTTAAGTAAATAGAAATTACTATCCTTATGAGGAGTCTGTTCCCTTTATTGGAATGAATCCTGGAACAACAATCAACTTTCAATTAAGATCTGCTCTAACTCATTTAGTTTAGAGCGGGCAAGAAGTGTTGTTTTATTAGTTAGCCAAGTAGCTCAATACATTGCTTGTATGCATGTCATGGCTCGTGTTTTGTAGTGGTATAAAAAAGAAAATTCTTGACAGTTGCGTATAGCTTCCAGTTGGGGATTTATGTAGAAAAGGCCACAAGTATTCTTTATGAAAGTGGGCTTCAACGGCTTAATGGAAGTATTATTGGCGATAATGGTTAACAAGGGTTAACTTACAGAGTAGGTTTTCAATTGTTTTCCTCGTCTTTAATGGTCAGTGAAGGGAGGAGAAATACTGAGGGAGGTTGTCTTGAGGGATTGTGTTAAATTATGAAGATTGGATTTATCACCACAAATGTTGTGTTAAAATTTGAAAGAAAATTCTTTGACTTAAAAGTAACATTTCAAAATCCTGATAATGAGTAATCTAATGCTTTATTGCATTTCAGTTAATGAGCATTGGTGTTGCAGTCACTGTTTATGAAACCAACCTTGTTTTTCATTAAAGTTTCAACTTTTTTTCATTGTACTGAATAATTTCTCAAACAAAACTTTGTTGTTCTCGGTTGCATGGTGCAGAATTTGGAATTAGAGTTGGCAATAAGTGTTGCTTCTCTTCTTCAGCAACGTGTTGCCTTGTCAATTGAAAATAGCATATTAAAGCAGCATGTAGCCAGACTGCAGCAGGAAAAGTTGATTACAGAAAGTGAGTTTGATTATTTAAATTTCTCCAAAACAGTTTTTGAATGTTTATACATGGGGAGGAGTTTAGAAGGAAATGGTAATTTGTGGTGCTTGATCAGAGGAAAAAATACTTTATACTTTCACCATTGTTCTAGTGACTAGTACTAATGGGAAAGTAAACAATTAACCAAATGGACAGGAACAAAGTATTACAGGGACATTTTTGTTCAAACATTTACTGTAAATGATTGGCAAAAATAATGATTGAGAAATAGCTATGTTGCAGCTTCAGGTAATAGTGGGAACTTAAATTGCTGAAAACTAATAATAGGCATTAGTTTTTAAGTGTATTTATTTTTGCTCATTGAGATTCTTTATCTATGATTTTTTTGATTCAGGTCAAGAAAGTTTTACCAGTAACATATTGTAGGAAGCTTCACATAGATTATCATTTGTCGATCATTTTTATCTAACATCTAGTTATTTACAGTGACAATTTGCTGCGTAAAGGCCAAAAACATAAATATTGCGTCATTAATTTCCCATATAACTTGGTTGTCTTAGCATTAGAACGTAGGATATACAGATAATTAATTTGGACTTCGCTCGAGGAAAACAACATGGTCTTGAAATAACAGGTATATTGGTTCCAAAACTAACACTTGAAAAACAATTTCTAGAGGCTCCTAATATTAGTTAAGCATAGGGTTTAGCTTATATTTCTGTTTATATTGACCTCTCCTCATTGTCGTATAAGCTCCAGTTAACTCTGCTTGCTATTAGAGGTCGTTTGTATTTATACTTCATGCCAAAATTAATATTTAGCTATAGACAATATCAGTCCCTGAATAAACACTCTGCTTGCTATTAGAGGCCGTTTGTGTTTATACATCATGCCAAAATTATTCTGTTTGAATAACCACCGTAAGTGTACCTTCTTCATAGGCAATATCAGTCCCTAAATAAATCTAGGAGTGTGCAGTTTATTCCCACGGCTACAACTTTCTTGCAGGATTCAGCTATTGACGCACATTCGATTAAAGAATCGCCATTAACCACGTTGATACCATCTTTAGAGTTAAAGGAGAACCAAGCAGGAATTGTTATGCCTTCGACCTCTAATTCATTAGCATAGGCCTACAAGAAATAGCAAATCAAGCATGTAGGACATAGCTAGCTTAAGATCCAGCATTTCAGACAATTTCTTTCTCTAATTTGGCATTACCCAAACATCAATATGAAGCAGGTGCCTGGTTCAATAATTGAAGAAACTCCTATAGCATAGCACAACAAACAAGAATTTTAGCACTGAAGCATGCTTTTCCTTATGCCTTCAATGATACAAAATGTTTAGGAAAGATCTTGCACAACATCATTGTCATTCATAATTTTAAATATATCAAAACAAACATGTTCCATTTCTCTATTACCATCGCTTCTTGTTTTATCTCTTTTTCACTGTTATTACCTAGCTTTTCAACATGCCCTATCTTTATGTTGGACAATTATTTTTTGAATTTTTTAATGTAGATCAACATGGCTCGTCACCCTATTCGCAAACGATGACACAAACTGTTACCAAGAAAGGAAAGTTCTTACAAGAAAAAAAGACCAGCAACACTTCAGAATACTATTGAGTCAATGTTAGACAATTTTACTGCTAAGTTTGAGTCTATTTGTGAACAAATGGCCTCACAATATGCAGCTGTTACAAAAGCTTTGATTGCGGAGTCTAAATCTGATTTCCTAACTGATGAAAAGATGCAAGAGCTCATTAGTGAGCTTGTTAATATTGACATATCTCAAATGGATGTTGGTAAGGCTGGTGTGTTATTATGTAATGATCTTGTCAAAGTTCAGGTTTTATTCGCTTTGCCAAGTCATTTAAAAAAGTATTTTGTACTTGGATTTCTCTATCCATCTTCTAGTCTATGAATCATGCGAAGAAGCATATTAATATTTTTGTAAGTATTATAAACTTATGATGCAATTAATGTTGCCTAACTAGGTTATTATGTATTAGTTGGGTCTTTTGTCGTTGTAATGCAAACAATGTTTGTAGTGTTAACCTGGTTATTTTGCATCAATTAAAGGCTTTTGATTAAGGTATTATGTATACGATAGATATTTTACATCATTTGCATTATCAGAGGAATGTAAATTGTATTAAACTATATTACTTGAATTTACTATAGCAATGAAATGGTGGATATAATGTTATGTTGATGAATTGTACAATATTTTTAATTATTAAATTATATTTTGAGGATATTATATAACTAATGATATGTTGATATAAGAAAATATATTGGAGTATTTTTTTTCAAGAGCTATTGGAAATGAATACTGCAATATACTTGATTTTAAAGATTCCGTCATTATAAATAGAGTGCATAAAATATAATTAATTAAATTATATTTAAAATTTAATATAAAATAAAAATTTAACAAATTTTTATTTCTAAAAATTTTTAACAAATCAACTACTATCAAAGGTAATAGTAATCATTCCTTCATCTTAACCAACTGTCATAATTATAATGATTATATCTATTCTCATTCCTCTCCATATTCATTTCCATTCTCATTCTCATTTCCATTACCTTCTATGAACCAAGCGTCGAGCATGAGGTTGATTATGAATATGGGTATAATAATAAAAGGAGATAAGGATGGGTATGAAAAATAAAAAAAAATGATGTTTGGTTTGTAACTTGGGTTTCTATATTAATACCAATAATATTGTTTGGTTTGTTGCATTAATGAGAATGAAAGATAATACAATACCATTTTTACCCTCAATAAAAATAAAAATAATTTGCCCTTCATATATTTATTGGGCTATCTTCATATGTTTATCAAAAAGTTAATCAATTTTGTCAAAGAATTTTATCCAAATTTTCAAGCATTAGATGAGCTATATGATCATTTGTCAACAAAGCTGCATAATACCAACAATACAATTGCAACTATATTTCCATATCATATTTAAAATGGAATATGAAGCATAAAACAACATCAAATTAAACTTAAAACATAAAGCAATATTTCTCATAGTACGTAAAACATAAAGCATCAAAACAACATCAAAATAAACTTAACACATAAAGCCTTCACACATGTCAACGGGAAAGGTGAGAAACACATCAATCTTGTCTTTATTTGAGCTGAAAATGTTAGCTGTTTTAAAGACATCACCACTTGAAAAGCCAATTTTCATTAACTCTTCAACCACGTCTTTCATTTTTTCCGAAGCAACTTTGTCACGTAAATTTTCATCTGTAATAACATTTTCCATGGTTGCAAAATTGCTATTAAAGCCTTCCACAAAAGTACGAAAACCGGAATTGATTTCTTACAGTTGTGCCCCGACACCTAAGGAAGCTGAAATAGACGACATTTTCTTCCTTTTTGCTATATTCCCTCCACTACTGCTTGATGGTTGTTTCTGCTTTGCACTCATATTTCTCACATTTGTGTTGTTTGCGTAACTTGGAGTTGTTTGCAATCCGAACACACATCATTGTTTTCTTCGTCAGATAATGATAATAAATCATATTTACCAACATACTCACCACCACTTACTATATTTTGATCATTCTCCATATTTCGAACAGTATCCACATATCTTTGAATGTTCAACCCGGTAGCTCTATCGCTTCCATAAATTGATTCAAGTATGGGAATTTAAATTCCCACATTCCTTTTGTTTCTTTATACGTTTAAAAAAATAGAAAAACATAAAATGGAACTTCAATCAGTATACTTTTGCATTGTATAAGGCCACATGTCCACTAATTTGATTAAAGAGAACAAGTATGAATAGCTCACTTGACAGTAACTATCAAACTATTGCTTCCCACATGCAATTTTTTTCTCCACATCATTCCACTGACAACCAATCTCCTTTAACATATCATGGATGCAATGAAATTTGTTCTTTAACCATTTGATTTTTGACTCAAGATGAGGATTAACTTTCTTCAAAAAATTTGGCATTATTTATATAATTCTTCGATGTACTTCAGTCATGTAGTTGCTTTTAAACCCGCTGTTTGTCTTCTATGAAGGATCGTATGCCATTCCTTAAAGAACTTAAATCAAAACTTGCACCTCTTCTTCTGTCCAAAAGCATTTATTTTTTTCCCGATCTCGACCAGATTCTTCTTGATCCATCCTAAGAAAGAACACATAAACTTGTTCAAGAATCAATAACTCATATAGTTATTCAAATAACTTAAATAAAAATAACGTAATTCTGAGACAACAATAGTAAGAAAATGAAACAAGTACAAACAAGTACACATTTCTAAAGTACATCTCAAACAAATACAATAGTAATAATTCTATTTATACCAAAAGTTGAAACAAATACACATTCAAGAATTCGATCTCTCGCTCCAACTATTAAACATTTGATTTGCTAAATCATTTCTAAAGTTAACCCAGTCTTGTGTTGGGTTAATAAATGACACATAGTCTTCATTATCAAGGGGGTCATCATCTGCTAAATCATCTTCTTCAACTGGCTCCAACTCTTGTGGATCAAAACTCATGTACTTCCTTATCAAATTATGTAGGAGACAACTAGCCAAAATGATGCGCACTTGAGTTTCAATTGGAAAAAATGAAGGAGAAGCTAATATTTTCCATCGCCCTTTTAGCAACCCGAAACATCTCTCAATAACATTTCTGGCCTTGGAGTGCTTCATGTTAAAATATTCTTGTTGTGTCCGTGGACGATGACCATGAAACTCATTAAGGTGATACCGTTGACCTCGAAATGGAGCTAAAAACCCCTCAGCATTGCAGTAACCAGAGTCCACCAAATAATAACAACCTTCACAAGTATACATAGATTAGAGTTTGAATGAAGTTTTTAATATATACATATGTGTGTGAAGTACTTATACCTCGAGGAACTTTAAGTCCATCAGGTCTATTGATAGCGTCACGAAGTACACGACCATCATGTGCCGAACCCTCCCAACCAGGCAAAACATATATGAATTGCATATTTGGACAACACACACCCAACACATTTGTTGCGATATTTGCTTTTCTAGTGCGATACCGTGGTTTTTGATCAGATGGAGGTGTCACTTTAATTAACGTCCCATCTAAAGCACCTAAACAACCCTGTCATTTGAAAATAAAAAGTAAGACTCTAAATGGTTGAAAAAAATATGCAAACCTATAGAAAAAAATTAACAAGAAGGTACCTTGAGAGACTTCCAATGATTGTCCTCACAATCTTCCGTAATAGGTTGAGGTCTTTTAAGCAATATTCCATGTAATTTCAAGATTGCTAAAAGGCAACTATTAAAGTGTCGGCTGATAGTTTCCCCGCTTCAATGAAACAGTAAGCCAATTGTCCTATTCTTTTTGTGGTGAGCCAACACATATAAAAACAAAGAAACTATTTCCTCTAATGAAGAGTTCTTAGTGTCCTTTAACCCTCCAATTTCTCTTACCATCTCACACAGTATACCAAATGTACGTCTATCCATTTAAAGCTCACTAATACAAATAGTATCATATTTTTTTGTGAGCCTAAACATCCATTTCATTCTCTCATATTTGATTTCTTCTTTGGTTTTCAATGGGGGTCTCGTAATGTACAAATGCATCAACAACATTTGATACCAAGTAACACAAACTAGATTGAATACATTAACCAATGTTGCCATAATCCGAGCATTTCGAATTAATTTGCATCCTCTACTTATGATAGGGGTACGTGTCATAATGTTCTACATTAAAATTAAAGGTAGCTGTTGCGTTAACGAATATGAATGCTCACAGAATGAGCAATAATATTGTATGCATATAAACAGGAATATATTCCTAGTTAATCACAACATTATTATATACATTCGATTTTAATTATTCAGAATGGGCAATAATATCTATTTATTTGTCTTTTCCAAGAATTTTAGAAACTAGATTTTTTTATCTGAATCCAAAAGCACACAACGTATGTAAAGCTTTAAAACATGTTTCTATTTTTATAGATGTTAAACAATAACACCAAATAAATTCAAGAACGTCTTTATACAATTGTTAAATTGTAAAACCAAATAAAAGTAATTCTTCTCTTTATC
>JANVCL010000002.1:3583811-3597118 GCA_026546855.1 Erythroxylum incrassatum
TATTTCAATTAACTAGCATAATTAATCTGTTAATTCTACAAGAAAAATAAAGAAATGTATTTTCATAATTTTTTAAAACCTAATTCGGATAATTGTGCCGGCCTGAATTTTTTGGAGTTACCCGTCCCGACCTGAAAATAATTCAGGTAATACCCGAGCCGACCCGAATTACCCAAAATTTAACATTTTCTTATCTTAATTAATTCGGGCCGAGTCAGGCCGAATAATGCTCACCCTTAGAGCTCAATGTACTGGAAGGAAGGCAGAAAGTGAAACAACGCATGATTAATGAGGCAAATCCTAACCGTAGATGGACTAGGCTGCAAATCGAATCTGAAGAATGATATCAGATGGGGTTGCTTGCTCTTTTACTTTCCGATGACTCATGTGTACGTGTTTTACAGCCATAAACAGGGAGAGATGTAACCGGATAGCTTCTTCTTTTTCTGCATTGTTGTTCTTATTTAGAGATACAAAGTTCTTACGCGCCAATTATTCTCTAACCTTTTATAAAATGTGTTCAAGTGAATCTTTTGGATGAAATAACTAATAATTGTGATAGTAATAATTGGTTGTATGAGATGGATTATGAGTCCTGAGTTGTTACCGTGATTTCTGAACTGTTGGTGTAATCAGGAAGAAAATGGCTACTCATTGGACCGGCTGGCCTAGTTGCACCGACCAAGATATTTATTATCCCAATGCATGGGACCAAGAATTTCCAAGTCTTGAGCTGGTTAGCATTTCCAACTACGAAATTTAACCCTATTCTATTTGGATCACTTGTTCAGCTACTATTTGATATGTAGAGTAGCTGTAAATCACATTCGGCAACAAGAAGTTAAGAAAAAAGGTGAGAATATCAATACTTGCAACTGTCAGTTTGAAAGTAACCGACCATTTAACCTGTGCAAAAAGCGACGACACCGAGGTAGTAACACTTTATTGTCATGTTAAGTCCTTTCGAGTGATTTTCCTGTGCATATGCTTGCATTATTGTCGCGTAAAAAGACATAAATCTTGGAGGGTCTATCGGCGTTAGGACAGGACAGGTTTATATGTTCTGGTAACAGATCTGCCGCCCCTTTCCCTATCCATTGATGCAGAGTCGAAGTGATGGGACCTTGAATTTTGTTCTTCAGGATCCTCACTAGCATGTTTCGAGGATACAGTGAGATCTGCTTAGACCCGTGAAGTATATTTGTATATATTTACGTGGAATGCTGCGTTAGGACATACAGGAGTTTGGAGATTTCTGGTGGAATTTGTGGACTTGGATGGAACACTATGTCACTTTTTAGGTCAGAGAGATGCAACAAACAGAAATGTGTATGTGTACAGTAAAGAAATGCACAGAAAAGGGTGTTTTACATTTCACAATTCTTTGGAAGATCAAATTAATGTGACGAAGACAAAGTGTAACTAAAGTTCCTTTGTCGACGTAAAAGGAGATTTGACTTTTGTTTTAGGTTGATAAGGACCTGCAAGTACTTTTTTTGCCACGAGGAGAAGGAAAGTGCAGAACCCTTTCCCCCCTTTTCATTTGTTCTTTTAACTTGTGTAAACAAAACGTATGGAGAGTTTTGAAAGTTGGGAGATGGTGGTGGTGCTTCCACGACCTGACCACTCTGTAGCACCTGGCAAAGATTTGACCTTTCCATTGTTGGGGACCATGCAAGCCCCATTCTCTAATCGTTTCAGTTAGACCTTTTCGGTCTGAATGTTGAAAAATTAGGTGTATTTAAGTGTAGCCGAAAAGTTGAAGTATGTTATAGATTGAGATTCAACTAACTACCATACAGGTAAAGGTACATAATAGTGAATCTCTTCCATCTCTACATTTTAATAGTATTATATTTATTGTTGTTGTTGTTATTAATTGAGATTCAAGAGTTTAATATAATTTAATTTATGTAGTAAATCTCTTCCAACTCTACATTTTAATGGTATTTTACTGATTGTTGTTATTGTTATTAATTGAGATTCAAGAGTTTAATATAATTTAATTTATGTATTAATAAATGAATATATTAAGATTCTTAAAATTTCTAAGAGTATAAACACAATTATTTAATATATTATAATATTGTATTAGGTCAAGTATTTTAATTATTACAATATAAACATATTTTGTTTAAAGAAAAGATTTGGTGTTAAATCATTTTTCATTAATATTATAAATTTTAAAACATATTAGTTTAATAAAATACAAAATTTAATAATAATAAGTACTAATAATTACAAATTGAATGGTCATACAAGTTGGTCCCTCTACTCATAATTTTTTTATAAAAATATGATCAATTATTAATAATGATCATTATTGTTACTAATAATCACTAAAAAATCACCATGTAAATAGGATTATTCTTTTTTCATCTTTTTCCTTCAATTCTTTATCCAACGCTAAGGTTATGTTTGGTTGGATGTAAAATTTTTAATAAAACTAGTTTACAATGAAATAGAACGTAAATAGTATAATATTAAAAAATTGTTATTTAAAAAATATAAAAAAATTCATAACATAATATATAATGAAATGTTGTTTGAATGTTGAATAGAATAGAATGTAACGTTTGTATAATAATAATAAATATCTATTATATCCTCTCATTCTTCAATTAACTCTCTCTCGCTCTTTATTTTCTCCTCTCTTCTCACGGTCCGATTTGCCCAGTGTCTAGGTAAGTCATAATTGTGACTTACCAATGTCACACTTAACAAGTCACAATTGTGACTCTTTCTTCTTGGGCCAATGCCTCTTCTGTTCGGAGTGTTTTTTTAGGTTTAGCAAAGGGCGGATTTGCATGGTCATAGTTATCAGAGACGAGTGCACTGTTGCCCCGGTGTTCTTCCTCTTCCGATGCCCAAATGTGTTGCCTTGCTTGGTATTAGAGTAGGAATTTTAGGTATTACATATTTATCATTCTATATTTTATCCTAAACTCTCAAATCAAAAGTTTTATGTTTTTACTGATTAGCATGAGATGAGACGTAATATAAAATTTTCGATATCCATCATTTCTCTTAATCGATAAGATAATATTATATTTTATTCCATTCTATTATAAAGACCTGTAAAGCTTGACTTAATATAGACTAAAACCATGCGGTGTCATTTCTGTATAACCAATGGCAAAGACTCTCTTTGGTATTAACATCATCATTATTACTGCATGAACTCGGTTATCTTTAATGGATGTTCTTGTGAGAAGTAAACCAACGTGAACTGATAATTTACAGAAGAAACAGTTGTTAAAAGGGAAGGTCAAATGAAAAGAGAAGTCCACAGTCCACAGCTACAAATCCCACACAGACGTGAAAAATGATTGAGATTCTGATAGCTTCCCTCAATTATACAGAGCGAATGGTTGAAGCATAAACCAAAAATGGAAACCCCAGAAATCGAACTAATCCTATCCTGTGTGTGTGCACTCACACGAATTACGGATCCTGTGGACTGGCAAAGGGCCACAAGCTTACAAAGAGCATGTGCGACATTAGTGTGCATGAGTGTCTGGGACCATTTTTGATTCAGAGGAGAGCCTTGACTGGTCCCCATTATTGATCTTTATACGTTGCTTCATTCTCATTTCTAAATTGTCTCAGCCGTCAGCTTCTGGGCTCAATCACCTGTTAGGGTACACACTACATGTCAAACAAAGTTATATGTATATACATGTGTTGTTAATTTGTTTACAAGCAAGTAATATGAACCTGACAACGAGTTTAAGCATGAGTTGTGTTTCCGGTTAACTTTTTCACGCAAGAAAATATCCTGTCAGGATTCACACAACAATTTGTCGCTAATTGAAGGACAAGTCTTGGAGTCCCAAAGATATAAATGTTGCTGGGGTTGGCATTATTTAACGTTATAGCTGGTGTTTATTCTCCTGATAAAAACATTTACAAATATTATTGGAAGGGTCCCATAAACAGCTAACTTGGATGTACGAGGGTACCTTAAAATGGGAAAGTTCTTTGTCGCTAACCAAGATTTCCACAATCTTTATTTAATTTAACAGCAATTCATGTGATAGCTCTAATGAAAATGGATTCATTATTGAGATTTTACGTGGAAACTAAACCTTGGAAAAGGTTTAGATCGAATACTTACAAAACCTAAGAGCAAATTGGAATCCAGGCTCTCTCTTAAGTCAACAGGAATCAATACTCAAACACAAGAGTATTACGAGTGCCAAAAGCCGACTGAGACCATGGAATAGATTAATAGAAGTGACCATCAAAAGGGTCAACAGTTGGTGACAAGAGAGTGATTATTAAAGAGAACGACTAACGTACGTGGGGATGAATAAACATATAGTTCTTGTTGTGTGCACTCATCGAATAGGCAGGTACCATTAATTTTGTCAAAACTTGATAGATATGGGGAAGATGATTGGTGACAGTAAAGACAGATCACACAGCATCAAAATCTTCCTTCGCTGTATGCACAAAGCAAAATGCAAGTTTACTGACTATTAGCCTTTGTCTTTTTGTCCTTTCAATACGGTGGAGTGTTGAAAGAATTTATCTTTATTTTTAATAGAAAAAATTAAGATAAAGAAAACAATGAACTTTATAATTAAAATTAATTACATATCGAATCTATTTTTTTAATTTAATTATCGCATAAATTCTGATTAATTTAAATTTCTTTAGTTGATTTCAAGTTAATTCAACCTGAAATTTCAATTCTTTTTACAGTACCTGGAAATGGAAACGAGAAAAGGAAAAAAGGGAAATGGAAGCGACTGTTGTTTAGCAAAATGATGTGCTTCAGCTTATTCTGGCTGGTAGTGGTGGGTCATTGGTAAGGACTCAGGACCAAAATCATTGAAGTTTCAAACACAAGAATAGACATGGCATCCAAGGGACTGTACTGGACTGATCAGACTTTTTCGCAATTAGGCCTTTCAGGATCTTAATTTCGTTAACACATATCTATAGATCCCATAGCTTTTCTAGTTGTCATAAGAGAGGAACATGCTCAAGTTTCCTTTTTTTCACAGATTACTGCCAAAAGTAATTCAGGTTGGTAACAACCATCGCATAATTCTCGCCCAAAAAGCCATGACGAAGCAATAATCTGGGTGTTATTACTACCAATTACTGTTGTATAATTTATACACACTCCAAGCCAACTGGCAAATTTGGTTGATTCAGAAACGGATAAAATAAGAAAGGCAAAAGGATAGGGCAACTCATTTTTCTTTCTCTATCAGTGCTTATCACTGTTGCTGTTAGTAATAAGGAGTCTATATAAGTGACCCCATTTAGAGTTTGGGTTGTGCAGAGGTGGCTGAGAATGAGCGGATGTGAGTCTGGTTGGACCTCATACTTGGATCAATCCTCTCTTTCCAAAACCCAGTTTCAGGGATTTGGTGAATATAACGTTGGTGAAAATTATGCCAGGTTGGAAGATGAAGAAGAGGACTTGTCGATGGTTTCAGATGCATCCTCTGGACCTCCCCATTATTGCGAAGACGATGAATATTGCTACGACCAGTTGGCAAAGCAAAGCATGAACAAAAAGAAGAACAAAGAGCAAGTGAGAAGCCAACAGTATCTCGACGACACAGCTAGTTCTCTTGTATTGAGTAAGGCAAGTATCAAGATGATTAATTGGTATGCTTTCTGTTTGTGTGTACAAATGTTGGATACATGTGAAACTGTCTTTAAAGAGTACCCTCTGGTCTGCATTATTGATATTGTGGTACAGAAAGTGTCCAAGATTGAAGCTTCAATGGAGCATACGCAGGAATTTTCCCAAGGTTTCTCTGCAACACATTGCAAGGTATTTCTTCCATGAACTTGCAAGATTATTATCCATTTGTGAACAATCTGGATGCTATAGCTAACACTTGCCTACGTCCATCTGAATTTGTTTCCAGGGGAAATCTGCACTTAAGAAGCATTTCGGATTCTTCCAATCCTCTAAATCAGCTTCTAAAGAACCAGGTTAGATATTTATCTTTTTCTTGGAAATTATGACCTTCGAAGATATTGAAAAGAACACCAATTCAGACGGTGGTGAAAATGTATCAGGTGGTTTTCAAGGAAGGAATTGGAAGTGACAAACAGTCACGATTAGCTAGCAAGCATCTTTTTCAATCTCTTCTATACTGAAGTTGGTATGGAGAGATTATTGGAACCAAAATGTAAAAGAAAAAAGCAGCAGATCTTAAATGGATTTTGTTCTATATTCTTCTTTTTGTTTTCCATATTCTGCTTCTATTTTATGCCTTCCTGTCAATACAATGGGAAACAACCTGAAACACGCAACTCAGTACATTGCTCTAACGCCTACTTGGGCACAAATGGATGTCAAATAAGGAAAGTAGGTCTGCTCTGCAAACTCTGTCACCTGCACCATTCCTGCAGAAGCATCCATCGCACAGGAATAGTAAAACGAATGTAATGGAATTTGCCAGGTTAGAAATAAACGTGTGATTAACAAGAGTAGAGAGGGTAATTGAATAGAACTTGAAACAACAGGAAGCTTGGTAGATACAGAAAGATTGTGGTCCATGAAAAGAACAGAGTGTACCATTGATGAACAGGCAACCATTTGCACCCCACCCAACCACACACACACGCGCAGGGTGAACAGAGAGGGCCAATGACTAATAAGCAAACACCAATCTTGGAGGCTATTTAAGTGACCCACCTGCTTACACTTCGGCAACTTAGCCAGCCTAGCTTGGAACTATGTAGGATTGGTAAATGAGGTACAGAGTTCTACACTCGAGCCAGACAAAAGAAAAAAAGGTTTTCAGATAGGACTTAGGAGTCACCATAAGCCTCATTTTCCACCAAAAGCACCACCCACCTTGGCTGATAGCTATGTGCTGTGCTTGTAATGGGATCCATAAACAAAATTTGGTTCCATTATTGAGGTCTACGTTCTGTTTTTGTTTGTTGTTATTATTTTGGTTTTAGCGTGTTTGGCTTCAAAAATCTTTTTATGAATTGTGGATGTCATCTTCACATCCATATCTTTGAATAAGGATTCAGATTTTGGGAAAACGATAAGACCTTCCACGTCTATCCTATCAATCATCTTCTTTTGTAGTTACAACTCCTCAAAAATGTCTTGACATCACAAGAACATTGTTGCCTCCTATATAATGATAATCAGTCATTAATATCCTAAACAAGGATACAATTATTGAAGGAGACAGAGGAGAGCAATAGCCTACCTACTAGCTAGTAAAAGATTTGCTCCAAGAGTTAGTTAATCGAGACATGTAAGATTTTAAACGTAGGTCGAAAACCTAACTTTAAAGTTGTTCTTCTAGCACTAGAAACACATGCATTGCTTGGACTCCGGACTCAAAAAGTTGATCCCAACTTCAAGAGCCCCCAGTCACAGACCCGACCACTGCTAGAAACACATGCATTGCTCATGCTACTATTAATGTAGCAAGTGCATTAAATGCATCCTTCGGTTCTCGGACTCACGTACCAATTTCCTGTTCTTTTCTCCTAAAAGTCGTTGCTCTCTCGTACCACATTCTTATCACCACATCACTCCCCACTTGGAAGGGGAATGCCGGACGTCACACGGGGCTATAAAGAAATGAAAATGACAGCAACCAGACTACAAACAGCGAAAATGACTGCGGAGAAAGTCTGTTTCATTGATAATAGTTTTGCTTTCTTAACTGAATCATGTGCGTAAGCCAGGGCAATGTTTTATGGTAAGTATTTCCCAAGTTAATTCTAAATGGGATCGTTATGAAGAAGAAGAATCTTAATGTAAAGATCTTCCAACATCGTGATGAGAATGTACACAAACAACAAGCCATTCATTTGGAAAAGCTTGCGAGGAATATAGTTAAAAAATGGCTACTTCAACTGATACAACAAATTTTAGAATTACAATACACGGATTTAAACATCCAATGGCTCCAAACCCATCCCCAAAGTAATATGAAAACAAAATTGTGATTAGAAAATATTGGATTGGTTCCCTCATCCACCAAAGGCAGCAAATAAAGCTAAATATTGCAGTCAAGTCCCAAATACATGTCTGTGAACAGGGGAGCCTCGAATGTTTTGACCACATCCCTCCATGGTTTGTCAATGATCAAGAAAGAGTTTTCAGAAAGATGCCCAATAAATAAGACAGCATCCCTGAAACCAACAAACTCAAAATTCCTTTTATGTGTAGCATCCATTTGACACTGTTTCAACCTACGCTTCAATTTCCCATTAATAGGATTACTTTGTAACTTCTTCACAGGAGAACGTCGACTACATATTGGATCTCCATCTTCCACTCTATCCATTGGCATCCCAAAATCGATCAAGCACATTGCCCTGTACAATATATGAAAATTGGTTTATCACAGAAACAAATACCAAAGAATGCTAAGCAATATGAATAAGCTCTTCATTATCATACAGGTTTTACAACTGCATATCCTAAACCAGCAGCTACAGATCAGATAAAACTCATAGTTCTTTAGCTCTAAAACCTAAGTACCAAATATAATTAGGTAAGTCAATGGGCCGGGCAAACTCCAGGGTGCAGCTAGAGCCCAGGTGTGGGCCACCCAAAACGATATCATTTTTGGGAAACTTCCTAAAATTACGTTATTTTCCCAAGAAATGGGCCAAAATTAAGTCTTTTTCCCTAAAAACAATGACCTATAAAAGAGAAGATATGGGCCGTGCTTAGTAAAAATGAAATGCAACTTTTACACAAATTCTCATGTTCGCATTGTAAGCTATTTATATATGTTCATCTGTTAAATTTGGAAGCAGTACCTGGCACTATATATAATGACAGACGGTTGACATGAAGAAGGCAAGAAAGAAAGCCCAATAACTTCTCCAGGAAATTCTTGATATCTCCTGGGCAAAACAAATGTATGCCGCATTGACCATTCCCCTAGCTGCTTTGCCTCTACATCAAATGCATAGACCTGATTTGAAGATGTTGCCAAAACAATAACATTGTTATTGTGAGGAGGAAAACCAGCAGCCGTTACTGAGGCACCATCCAACCTTGCTATGAACCAGTGTTGCCTGCTTCAGAAAAAGATTGAGGGAAATCAATTATCAAGCTAAGGTCTACAATTAACATCAAAGATACTCGTATAATGAATAAAAAAGTTGTTGAATATATATTTATGTGATATAAATGATGTCCATATCACAATTAACAAAAACCCGTAATTGATTATATAGCTTATTAGGTTATTCATGAGACTAAGTGGTACATACCTAAGTTGATCTAATTATCAAAAGCAATGTATTAAAAAGAAAGCTTCTAACTTGCACAAAAGCTAATCACATAGGGGAGCTTTAGAAGTCACCTCCTCAAAATCAAAAACATCAAGAAGATCTCTTCTAGAATAGATGAAGCAAATCATAACAGCTCTACTGGTGACAAAATGCATATGACCATTTTCAAAAGCCAATCAGGTAAACTCTCATGTTTTGTCTATGATGAAAAGCAGATATCAGGACTAAGAATGAAATAAAATATGAAACTGAAGTAATTACAAAAAAAAAAATGGAACTCAGGAATCAGATAAATCTCCAAAAGGTTTGATTTCGCACCTTTGTGTTTCCAAATTAAAAATATATACATCCCCAAAGCAGTTAATGGCGGCTAACCACTGCCCATCACAACTGGTATACATTTTTGTTATAGGAGGCTCGGTAGATGATAATTCCTCAGCATTCTCCTTGCTACAAGGCATGAAGGTATACAGAAGCTTTGAGCTTCCCACGTCAATAACCTGTACAAGTAAAAATGTAAATAACAGAAAGCAGGCTCCATAAAAACTATCCCTCCTCCAACACCTAACAAAAACCTTCAAGGAAACGGACTTACATATATTCTTCTGTCATGACCACCAATCATCAAATGTGAAGAATCAGAACTAAAAACCATGGAATGTGCAGATGCCACTTCACTTGGAAGTTTCCTTTTCCTAACAATCCAAGCACCTTTTCCAGCCTCATTTTTCTTTAGTTCAACAAGTTTGGGTTTAAGATGGTCCGAATAAGCCAATATTGTCCCTGCATTAGAAATGGCACTGCTTACAATCTTACTTGGTGCTTTAGTCTTAATTCAAGCCACCAAATCTGTAGATGCACAACCCTTAGATGGGGCAGAGCCCATAACAGGCAAAGCTCCATTTTTTACGCAAACACAAAGAATATTTAAGGTGCAGGACCCTTGCACTAGTAGCAAAGCATTATGGTCAAATAAAGTATTTAGAACCAACTGGATAAGAGCTCTCTGAGGTGCAGGGCATATGTCATGTGGTGAGAACCTTGAGAACTCCTTGGCAGAATAGGCAAAGAGCTTTGTATCATCACCAGCAGAGATAAGCATGGGGACTCCCAAACGTGCCCACTTATGGTAACTAAAGTCTATTGGCCTCTTCTTAGAGCGTAACCTTTTAACCTTTTCATCAGGTAAAGGATCTGATAATCAAAAAGTATTTCCAAAATATAAGTACACAGTTCAAGAAAAGTTTTAAGCATCTACAAGCAAGCAAAATAGAAATATAGATAAAACATAATTATATAGTGAAAACATAGCACACCTTCATGACTGATTGGTACTGCTACCGTCAAAGCTCTTACATCATGTGTATGAGCCCGTGCATAACCAACATAAACCCATTTCTTGGACATATTAGAAGGTGATGTGTCATCACTGGATTCAATTGTCTCACTGGAAAGCTTATAAAGAATAACCTACATAATAAAGCAATTTAAAATTAATGTTTCAAGATACTATATTTTTTCAGACATGTTCAAGGAGTAATTCTTCCATAGAAATTGGAAAAAAAAAGTCAGATTAAAATCCCCACAAATTTTATCTTCAAATGGTACTGACGTCTATACCTGACCATCTGAACCTGCAGAGAACACCCTATTATGCGTTGGAGCAGCTGCCAGTGCATTCACATCTCCTTTGTGAGAAGAATGTGACTGCAAAAGTGTTCCTTGCTGATCGTCCCAAAACTGAACACTGCAACTACTGTCAGCACTAACAAGGGTACCACACCTGAATTTGACAATACCCTATTATTAAAAGTGCTTGGAAAACTAACAACAAAGATTAGAAGGTAAACAAAGCTACATTAGACCAGTTGCAGTATTCCATCTCCAACCTCAGTGCCAGAAGTGACCATGCACAAAGTTCAGGCCCACTCCCCAAACCACCAACCCCTACTGTTATTCTGTATATCTCACGACCCGTTTTAGCATCCCAACACCTTATACGTCTGCAAGGAGTAAGGCATACATAAGATAGGATACAAGGGCAGGCTCTTATGCATTACTCACCCTGTTTAAAAGCTCATCGAAAGTAAATACCCTGCAGTGCAAGTATAACAAGCTTCAGCAAGTTCAATGAGGCAGATTGTTAACTTTATCACAAGTTATACATGAACTCAAAATACAGTAACCATATTATCTTAGTAAACACATGTGGTCAGATAAACTTACCCATTACTACTCCCCGAATATATTCTATTTGCATCAGGACTCCATGTCACACTTAGTGTGCAGCTTATAATTTAACAATATTATCAAAATCAAATCCATAAACGCTATAGCAGTAACATGAGATAGCAAAGACAAGGATTCAAATATCTCACCACTGACCCTGGGCAATGTTCTATAGTATGTCAATTCATCTGAATCAGGAAACGTGTAAAGCCGGACGCAGCCATCATCGCAAGCAATTGCCACAAGCGGATTCTCGACAACTGATAGTTTATGAAGGTTATCCGAATCACAATCATCTCCACTATCACTGTCACTGTCACTAGATTCATAATCACTATGATCATTAGTATGTTTTAGGTATCCATTCCCAAGACGATGGGATTCTGATTCTGTGTGAATCGTCATATTATTAGAAGGTGCTACAGCCATTTGCCAAATTGAAACCCCAATAGACTCTAGCACATTCTGCATAAGCGAATAAAGAACATGGATAACCCAATAAATTATCAAGAAGTAAAAGATATGATCAATCGTAATAAAGCAGTTTAAATTGTTCCAGAACGTCATTACTTCCCTATCCACAATTTTATATATACTTTCAAACGTATTTGGATTAATCATCCACCTAGACTTCATCCCGAAGTTCGTAGTTTTGAATTGATCGTCAACAGAACCAGCTTAAATTCTGCCAAATATTCAAATTGATTCTTGCTACTATATAATATACATCCCGAGTGCTCGTCAAAGATTGACGAAACTACAGTCACAAAACTTTCACCTTCTGCTTCAAATGAAAAAGATCCCATTCCGAAATTGAACCATCAATACTAGAAGAGAACAACCTCCCACAAGGCAAGCCTCTAGAGCCAGCTAGGCACCACACAAGACACGAAACTCTCGAATCATGGTCTCCTTGAATAGTCTACAGATAAGATCAAAAAAAAAACGCACCTCATTAAGCAGACTAAACTCACTTAACAACACACGTTATGAAAACTCAGAACATATAGAGTATGAGTTAAGCACCAGCTGGCAGTGCCAGCCGAGGGCGCCAGGAGAAACAAGCCAAATCTCGAGCGTCCCGTCCTCACGGGCGGCGGCGACCTGAGAGTCGTCGACGCTGGTGGCTAGAGCTACAACGGTTGACGGCCTCCAGTCGATTGAGCGGTTCCGGTAAACAGCTTCGACCATTTCGGCTGGGTTAAGATCGAAGCTCAGGAGAAGATCGGCAAAGTTATTTCGTTTTAGGATTTATGTTTCCGGGAAAGTAAACGATGCATCGGAGGCGGAGAGAAGGAGAGGAGACCATCACAGTTATCACAACAGGGGGCGCGGTGTGCGAGTTCGGTTCCTGAGGTTTTTTTTTTTTGGGTTCTCGAAGGTTTTAGCACTAACCAACGGATTAACGAATTGAATTTAATTTTATTAATAAAATTGAATTTAACTTAATTTATACTATCTAATATTAAAATTTAATTCAATTACACTATTTAAAATATAATTAAAATAAATTTAATTATTTTATATAACACATTTATCCTTAATTAAAAAATAATCTTATTAAAAAAATCAAAAAATTTTAAAGTAAACATACTTTTTCATGCCATATCTGCATATAGTCTCACTATTTTTTAATGTGATTTTAATTTTAATTTTTTTATTTTTAGTATTATTTTTTTGACATTTTTAGTTTTATTTTTAAACAAAAAACTATTTAATTTTTAATATTACTTTAGTTATTTTTTCTGATGATAATTATATATTATATAAAAATTAAAGATAATTTATTTTTAATCAATTAAATTTATTTTAATATCTTATAT
>JANVCL010000002.1:3597218-3610286 GCA_026546855.1 Erythroxylum incrassatum
CGACGATGTCCATCACTGCTAGAAATCTGAAGTTAAAAATGACTCCAAGGATCGGTGGAAGCGGTTGTGAAGAAGATGATACTCGGAGAAGTAGGATGAAGGTGGTGCGGTTGAGGATTGTCCGTCCGTGGTGGCTGCCGATCTGAAAATCAAAACAAGAAAATCGCTTAGTATCATATTTACTCTGTTCTGTGTGTGTGGCCAACCTCGTTTTAACCTAATTTGGCAATTATTTATATAGACGATATCGAGCCGGGTCACTACAGTGAGGCAAATTTTCCCTTTAAAGTCAGGTATCCGCTCGTACGTCGCGACGTGTGAATAGATATGCGTCGCGACGTGTAGAATTGGTTTGCTCATCGCGACGTGCGAATAAATATGCGTCGCGACGTGTAGAATTGGCTTGCTCGTCACGATGTGCGAATAAATATGCGTCGCGAAGTGTGGAAGTGACTTGATCGTCGCAACGCGTGGAAAGGACCTCACGACCTGTTAACTTTCTGATGGGTTGACTCCTTTGTTCCTACAATATAAAATAGCATTTTGCAGTATCAATTGTCCTTGTGAAAATTATAGAGAAATTAATATCAAATTATGACAATTTACTAACAAATTGCAAATTACAAGAGCTCGTTATAAGGAATCAATTTAAGCACAAAAGTCATCAATTAGGAGTCAACGAGTGCATAAACAGTTATAAAAATACAACCAATTTATAATGTAAACTTGGCTCAATCACCACGTTGGTTCCATTTTGCCTTCTTGGATTCCTGAGGAGAGTGATTAAATTTCTTATTCTTCTTCCACTTATATCCACCATGATGCTTATGTTTCTTGTTCATAACTCCATGTGAGCTAGAACTAACTGCATATGCCTTAGAAGACATCTTTGAGGCTTCAAGACACTCTTCCTCTAAGATGAGATGCCTCGTAGCATCTTCCATTGTCTTGATTTTTTCATTATGAGTTAGGTGCATCTTCATATGCCCCTAACTCTAAGGCAGCGAATGAATCACAGCTTGCACTTATTGTTCATCCAATGACCCATAACCAACATCACGTAACTCATTTACCATGTTGGACATTTTCCTCAGATGCTTTTGCATTGTATCCTCAGGACGCTTCTTATAAGTATCAAACTTAATTGTAAGTGACCTCACTTTGGTCACTGAAGCACCTCTAAAATGAGCAGCTAATGCGGACCACATGTCCTTTGTAGTTTCAAATTTATGGGACTCACGCATGATATCATTATCCATGCTACTCAACAACGTGGTGCGAGCTAAAGAGTTATTCCTTTTCCATAATTCATATCCATCACGGTCCCTTCTATGTTGGACTATAGTGCCCTCCTCAGGAATGTCCATAGTTAAGTTTAATGTCCATAGTTGGACTCATTCGCCCAACATAGAAGGGATCGTGATGTATATGAATTATGGAAAAAGAAGAACTCTTTAGCTCGCATCACGTTGCTGAGTAACATAGATAATGATATCATGTGTGAGTTCCATAAATTCGAAACTGTAAAGGACAAGTGGTCCGCATTGGCTTCTCGCTTTGAAGGTGCTTCACTGACCAAAGTGAGGTCACTTACAATTAAGTTTGATACTTATAAGAAGCGCCCAGATGATACAATGCAAAAGCATCTGAGGAAAATGTCCAACATGGTAAGTGAGTTACGTGATGTTGGTCATGAGCTATCTAATGAACAACAAGTGCAAGCTGTGATTCGTTCACTGCCTCAGAGATGGGAGTATATGAAGGTGCACCTAACTCATAATGAAAACATCAAGATAATGAAAGATGCTTCTAGGCATCTCATCTTGGAGGAAGAGCATCTTGAAGCCTCAAAAATGGCTTCTCAGGCATATGCAGTTAGTTCTAGCTCATATGGAGCTATGAATAAGAAACGTAAGCTTTATAGTGGATATAAGTGGAAGAAGAATAAGAAATTCAACCACTCTCCTTAAGAATCCAAGAAGGCAAAATGGAACCAACGAGGAAAGGGAAAACATCCCGTCAAAAAGAAGAACATGAAACATGTGAAGTGCCATAATTGTCGTAATAAGGGCCACTTTGCTCGAGATTGTACCAATCCTAAGAAGGTACAACTTTATAGTACAAACATTCGTTCTATTAATGTTTCTTGTTCTGTTTTTCTAACTGAATCATATCCTTTGTGGATTGTAGACTCAGGAGCAACCAACCATGCAGCGAAGGATAGAGATGCCTTCGTTGAGTTTTGTAAACTCCCACATGGTAGTCAATGGCTTTATGTAGGTGACAATTCCAAAGTTGTTGTACTAGGAATTGGCAGATGTAAATTGGACGTGTGTGGAGGATAACCTCTCATCCTACATGAAGTATTATTTGCTCCACAAATTCATAAGAATCTTTTATCTGTGTTAATGTTGGTTAGACTTAGTTTTAATATAAATTTCCACAGTAGTGGAATGGATTTGTATCTTGGATCTATGAATTATGGTCATGGTTTTTTATTGGATGTTTTTATTGTACTAGATATGTTAAAGGTAAATAATAATATTAGTTATTCATTATTTACATCTAGTAATTCCAAAAATGATGCAACTTTGTGGCATGCTAGACTATGTCATATTGGTCAAAATCGAATTAGTCAATTAGCTAAAGAAGGGCTTTTAGGTAATCTAAGTCAAGTAGATCTGCCTACATGTGAGCATTGTTTAGTTGGTCAAATGGTAGGAAAGTCATTTGGAAAGGGAACACAAGCTTTACATCCATTGCGATTAATTCATTCTGACATTTGTGGTCCAATGAATGTAAGGGCTAGACGTGGGGCAATTTATTTCATCACATTCATAGATAGGATGTTATTAGAAATGATTAGGTCTATAATAGCCCAAGCAAATTTACCAATCACTTTTTGGGGTGATGCGTTGCTAGCAGCCACCTATGTACTTAATCCTGTGCCCAAAAAATCAGTTACTAGCACACCATATGAGTTATGGACTGGTAGGAGACCTGAAGTGTCAAGTCTCAAACCTAGGGGGTGTGTAGCCTATGTTTATGATCTCTCTCATAAACATGAGAAATTAGGCCCAAGAGGGAGAAAAAGTATTTTTATAAGATACTCGGAACACTCCTAAGGATACATGTTTATTAATGAATAAGGTAATGAAGGTGTAACTAAATTTGAATCACGAGATGTAACACTCTTAGAGAATGATTTTTCCAAGCAAGGAGAAATAGGTAAAGACCTATTGTTATATGAGTCACTTGATCAGAATGATTATGTTATGAAGAATTAAGATGAGGAACTTCAACCAAGTGGGAGCAATTCCATAGGAAGGTTCTCTATGATGACTAATCTGAGCGGGAGCAATTAGATTAATCATGAATTCGTTTATGATGAACTTCTGTTAAGACGAAGTAATCAAGGAATAATTCCCCAACGTCGTTTTGAGATTGAAGGAGAATTAATATGATTGTTCCATAAGAGGAAGAAGAGTCAAGGAAAGTAAATGAGGCTCTTACTGGCCCTGTTAAAGAAGAATGGATGAAAGCAATGAAAGAAGAAATGGCTTCTTTAATCTCAAATCAAGTATGGAACTTGGTTGACCTCCCTGAAGGGCGTCAAGCAATTGGGAACAAGTGGGTTCTCAAAATTAAGTGAAAAGCTGATGGCAATATCGAAAGATATAAGGCACGCCTTTTAGCAAAAGGATATACACAACAAGACGGAATAGAGGAAACCTTTTCACCTGTTGTGAAGTTTGTTTCAATCCATCTTATTTTGGCTATAGTAGCTAGTATTGATCTTGAATACATCAAATGGATGTAAAAACTACCTTTCTCAATGGAGAATTAGAGGAAGAAATCTATATGGAACAACTTGAAGGTTTCATCAAGGCAGGTGAAGAAAATAAAGTATATCGGTTATTAAAATCAATTTATGGCCTGAAGCAGTCTTCAAGACAATGATATATTTGTTTCATAATGTAATCATTTCGTATGATTTTCAAATGATCGATGAAGACCATTGTGTGTATGTTAAGAGATCCAAAGATAAATTCGTGATTTTATCTTTATACGTGGATGATATATTGATTGCTTGTAATGATTGTGTGTTTCTTATGTAAATCAAAGATTGGTTATCATCTTAATTTGAAATGAAAGACATGGGTGAAGTGGCATACATTCTTGGAGTCAAGATTTCAAGAGATCGTTCGAAGATATTGTTATCAATTTCATAAGCGATGTATATTCAAAGAATCCTTGAACGATTCCATATGCAAGGTTGCAAACCAATTAATAATCATATTGCTAAAAATAAAGGCCTTAGTAAGAGAAATTGCCCGTTAGTGCCACAAGAAAGGGAACAAATGAAGAATGTTCCCTACTCTAGTGTAGTTGGAAGTTTTATGTATGCAATGATGTGTACAAGATTAGATATTTGTTACACTGTTGGGATGGTGAGCAGATATCAATCAAATCCAAGCCAAGCACATTGGAAAGCAGTAAAGAGAATAATGAGATATCTAAAGGGAACTATTGACTATGCATTATGTTATTAAGGCAATGATCTATGTATACAAGGATATGCAGATGCAAACTGGGGAGGAGATTTAGATGAAAGAAAATCTACCTCATGATATGTACTCTTACTAAACTATGGAGCAATATCATGGAAAAGTAAGAAACAATCTTGCGTTGCATTATCCATAATGGAAGCTAAATTTATAGCATTCTCAACTACAGTACAAGAGATTGTGTGGCTTCATCGATTCTTAGGGCATTTGGGAGTCATTAAAAGCGAAATTAATCCAGTTACCACCAACTGTGGTAGTCAAGCTGCAATCGCTTATACTAAAGACCCCAAATTTCATTGTAAGACAAAGCACATAGATACCAAGTATAATTATGTGAATGATATAGTTGCACAAGGAGAAGTGAACATGAAATATATATCTACGCGAGATATGGTAGCAGACCCAATGACAAAGCCAATTTCTAAAGATGTATACATTGGGCATGTAAAGTCACTAGGACTACATAGATATTGAAATGTACTGATAAACATTTCTTTATGTATGTTCACTCAGTCTAATGCCATATGTTTGGATATAATGTATGATGAAGATTATACATTGTGTATCATTTTGATTCATGAATATATGTGTTTGTGCATAACTATATTTTCATAAGTATATGAGATAGATTATAGATTAGCCCTCTCACACGGGAAAACACCTCTAGTGTTTATGGTCACTAAAGATGAGGCATGTTTAAAGTTTATTATCTAGTTGATAATTGAGAGCGAGAAACTTAAACCATAAATGCTGCAAAGAAATTGGTTCAACGTGATTTATTAATCACTATATCTATCTTACGTTACCAGATGTGAGTTCTGAACAAGTTTTGAGTAGATAAGTGAACTCAAGTTAAACATTGAGTATGTTTGAACTATCATCTGTACAATATTTCTTGAATGACAGATGTTCAAGTTAAATGAAGTGGGTAAATACCGTAGCACTTGACTCGTACCATTTGTTCACAACTGACCACACAAAGGGATTAATGTAAGTCGCAAGATCTCATCTTACATTGTGTGAGACCCTTGAGGTTAAGAAGAACCTCATTATATACCCTTATGACTCTTATTTCATTCTTGAGAATTGAATTTAAGGTATGCTACTTTAGGTTATTGCCAAAAGATCATGCAAGATGCGATCATAAGGAATAATCTTAAGAAAGCAAATTAAATTTAATTCAAAAGAGAATTGAGAACAGAGGAAGGTGATTTAATTTAGATCATTGACTCGTATGAAAGTATTCATAGATAGCCATCGTCTCTTTAGTAGAGAAGTTGAATACAGTCATGGCATAAGAAACTAAAGGAGGGCAAATGCGAGATATAACCTAGGGTATAGCATACAATATCTACTCAAGGACACATAAGTCCCAGGATCAATTTGTTAATCGAGATGTTATATACTCCTAACAGATATATGGCACTGTGCTCTCGTCGTATGCTGGTCACACCGGTTATTGAACAAGTATGAGCATTGCAGAGTTTGTTTTTAAGATTAAACCCATCATGTGTAAGTGGGAGATATGAGTCATTATTACACCCATAAAGGGTATAATAGTCCTTAGACTCTTGAAATAACTACAAAGAGTAGTTATCTTAAAAAGGCAACATTATATATTTATATATATGCATATGTGTGGATGGTTACTTTTTCTTTTGGAATCAATAAAAGAGTACAGAAACAATAAATGAAGGATTCTGCAATTAAAGTTGGCGATAAAGTTCTTTAACTGGTGAAACTATAACGGGAATCCAAATATGTGATTCTTTGTTTATTATATGCATATGCAAATGATCCTGTTTAACATAATCTATGTGATTGTGTTTTAAATTGATGTTTTCTAGCATTGGTATCAGAGCCATGGTTGTGTTTTTGTTTATATGCATGATAACGTATCTGTGAATAATTATATGAATCTGTCATCAAGTTTTCCTATGATATATTGAACTTGTCTTTTAAGATTGTTTGTTTGTTTTTTCATATACACAAAAATTATTTTTGTTTTTCTTTCCACTTATTACTTATCTCTCTAAACATTATCCACGAAAGCATGTTTTTTAAGTGTTTTTCAAATGGCCAACATCATTGTTAGAGAATGCGTGAAAAGTGAAAATGCTTATACTGTGTTGGTAACATTTCATTCATTTGGAATCTGCAAAGAGTGGCTTTGGATTTTTCTGCCAAGTTGTTTTTGTTGTTATAGTAACGAGAGAAGGAAGAAAAGAAGAAGAAAGAAGAAAAAAGCATAACAGACACGCAGAGAAGAGAGGAAGAAGACATACATGTCTTCTTTTTGAAAAATAAAATGATACGTGAACTCGTGAACTCATTTCCGCATAGAGTTCTTTACCTATAGACTGTTTGTAGGTTGTAGCACAATTAATACAATATGTTGTTTTATAAGAACAACATCTTAATATTTATGTAATATGTTTACATGAATTTTATATAGGAATTCATCTAAAGTAAAGTAATTAGGATTCAATTGTTGTATGAATGATGATTGAACACATTTGTGAACTTTTGATTTCATAAACAATTGTGATCGAATTATTTACTCTATGAACGATTAATGTGACATTAACTACAATTGTTGTTTGCAGGGATGGAAAGGTTCATAATATAATAAAGTAAAAAGTTGTTTGAAAGAAACGTTCATAATGTAATATAGTGATATATTGTTTATCATTTTACATTTCATCCTAAATTCTCCAAATTGTAGATAACTTATTTTTTCTGTTTAGGATGAAATGATGTGTAATGTGAAACTCTCACCTCGTCCTATTTTATTTCATTCCATTATAACAATGGAATCCTATTACATTTTATTTCATCTCATTAATAATCACGTAGTTAGACATAGCCTAATTGTCATTGTTTTAATAGCAACATCTATTATGAATTCCGCCTATACATAAAATTTGGAGAGATTCAATAATACGCAATGTTATTCCTATTTTATTATTTGTTAACTATTTTAAGAAAATAAAATTGTAATTAAAAAATCAATAATTTTAAAATTAAAAAATTAACTTTAAAAGGTTTTAAACCAGACTACCGCTTCATGTTGTATTGTTTTTTAACGATTTAACATTTGTCTTAATCTCCCACATTATGAATAGCAATGATATGAACGACAGCTATTGTCTGAATCAGATTCGACATGCGTATCTTCTGAAAGATTTAAAAAAAAAAACTTAACTTGCCGACGAAACGAGACGCCGCCGAAAAGGAAATAGACAAAGAAGTCACTTTCACAGTTTCAATAATCCAAAGCAATTTGCATTATTATTTGAAATCATGTGGCGTATCGTAACTCCATAATCCACAGTTAAAATCACTTTACTATGAATGCCAAGTACTTGAACTGGACGAGCTAAGCTAGTTACAATGGCTTCTCCGTTATCCACCTTTTATACATTACAAAAGCTTCTGCTGGCTTGTACTCGGGGGCAGTGTGACCTCCACCCTGCAAACAAAGAGAGTTCAAAATGAGTAATCCCAACCAGAACAGTGAAATTCCTGAGGAAAAAATGTTCTGTGCCTTCACAGTCGCGAATGTCAGGCCATTAGCGTATGTCCTCGTGTATCTGCTCAAATTTCATATTCACAAAAAACCCTAGTAAGCTTCACTAGAAAGAAACAAGATAAGACTTGCAGGAACTTGGAAAAGATCTTTAAAAAAAAAAGAAAAGAAGAAGAGCTTTTTACTTACCCTCCAACTTGGCCTCCAACATACCAGGGTCGCCAATCATCGACCAAAGAGTAATTTAAAGATCTTATCCAAGCCTGAGTCCCCACGAAGGTTATATCCAGGTCATGATCACCACTGTTTCAGAGTGAGCAGAGGTTACGCAAAAAGAGAAATGAACTCCAAGAGAGAAATAAAGCGAGTGAAAGGAAGCTGAACCTATAGATCAAGCTGCGGTAACCTTTCTTCCCGAGGTATTCATGATACTTGATACTGCTTTTGACGTTTCTTGTATAAGGCAATCCATAATTGCATCTTTTCCATGTCTTTACAGGACCCTGCATAGTTTTATGTTATGGGATTGGTGATTTTGTCTTGGATGTTTAAAGATCTAAACTTTAAAATGCTGGACTCACACCTTCCTCACGCGGAGTGCTTTGAAGACAATATTGTTATTCATCCAATATTTGCAGAGGAGATAACTATATGTCTGCAAAAAAGGAAATGAGAATGCCGAAGCAGCAATTATACTAACACAAAGGACTTTGGTTGTTGAAACCTGACCATAATCCGAAAAAGTAATAGGACTTACTCGACAACCTATTTTTGGAATATCTTCCTCTGCAAGCTCAAGCAGTTCTCGTGACTGTGATGTTCTTTTGGCAAGCGGCTCTATCGGCCTTGGGGAAGCAAAGGTGCAATGGGCTTCCAATATGTGACCAATATTAATCCCGGAAACCAACTGAGAATCCAAACGTAGGTCTTTGTCAAATTGCATTTACACACAAAGCAATGAACAAAGAAATGATTCATACACAAAGCTATAAACAGAAAAAGGAAATGTTAAGATTACTTTGTCATATGTCTGCACATGTTTTATACACTCGGTGTTGCTGGGATCAACATTTCGATATTCCCCTCTACAATCTCTCTTTAAAACCTGGGGAAAAAAAATGGACTACTTAGACATGTGACTTGTTACTTGGGGATTCTACCTAGTTAAGGATAAGCACCAGAACAGAGAGTTACACCTCGTAGAGTTCATCAGAAATAAGTCCCATTCCATGAGCGAACGGAATCCTTGAGTTGTTGTCAAAACTTGAGTCTGTAACAGGATTCCCTGCTAGGATTCCCTGTAACCTTCCAAGACCACATCAATATTAAGAAAATGGAGGACAGAAGTAGAAAACTATCATCACAAACCTTGAGATTAATAAATGGTATAATCCCTTCTTCATTTTCTGCAGAAAAAGAACATCAAAATTCAAAACATATTAAGAAATAAGTAATCTCACGCATGATCAAACGTATAAGTTCTGGGTATACCCTTTGAAATCTGCTGAGCTATAGCTGGGATGAAAATGCCTGAATAAGAATCCCCACCGATATAAGCTGGATTCGGAAGGAATTGTGGATGATCGATGAGCCACTGCGATATTGCAGTAACAATCTCAAAGTCAGATTAGTTACCAAGTTTAGCTTAGTGATTAAGGAAGGAGTATTAGGAAAAGAATAAGTAAGCCTAATATTACCTTTCTAAGAAATTGATCGGCCTGGGAAATTTGTTGCAGGTCATTTGTCTGAGAGGCAGCGAATGTCTTTGCATATGAAAATCCAGTTCCAACAGGCATATCTACGAATATTATATTGGATACCTGAAAGTATCAGCCATCAGTATTTGGGAAAACAAACGATGTAATCTGTAACAGCAGTCTAGCAGAATTAGAAACTAGGATCACCTGTGTCCATGAATGTGTATTCAACACCAGCGTCGGTAAGCTCCCATTGTACTCTGCAACCTTAAATTTCAGTGGACCTATAAATGTTCAATGACAAGGAACCATCAAGTTCTTATTAGAATCTTAAACTACTGAGAAGTTGAGTTTAACTAGTGATCGATCTTTTTGGTGACAGGAAGGGATTTCTTAGTGGAAGGGAATGAGTTAAAAGATTTTGATTTTACCAACTTCAAAAACAAGCCCACTGAAAGCAGAACAGCCAGGTCCACCAGTGAGCCAAAGCATGAGAGGGTCCTCTTTAGGATTTCCTTGTGATTCGACAAAGTAGTAGAAGAGTTGTACTTCATCTGCTTCACCTACTCCAATATATCTGGAAACAGAGCATAAACACAAACGTTAAACCCCTGATAGAGCCCCGAATCTCCGAAACTGAAATTCTCTACTAAATCTCACCCAGTTTCAAGTTTAAATGGAAGCGGTCCACGATACCCAGGAAGGATTTTTACTAGCGAGCGAGCGTCAGCGAGCTGCAAGCAAACCTGTAAGAAAAGAAGTAAAACGAAACACAAGCTGTTGACAGCTCCAGACGCCGCCATTACTTTTTCTGCTTACTGGAAACTTTCAACTATCTCGTTGTGATAAAACTGTTGCAGGCAGGATAAACCCGACAGGACCAGCTGCGTGATACGAATTACGTGCTCAGGTGCATGGATGTAAATTGAATAATTTATCTGCAAGCAAATCAATGATAACTCAGGCCTACAGGCCTTAGTTCTTAATTCAGAACAGTATGGGTCCTTTCAGAGCTATAGCTCCACCCAAAAAAAATCCTTGTGGTCCTCTAGTGTGTTGGATTTACTTAACAGAATATCTGATATCGCAGTTGAGTGACTTCCTGCATGTTGCTGTATTCTTCTTTTTTTATATTATATTTCCTACACTTTGTATGTCTTGACAAAGATGATAGGAAAGAAGTTACAGAAAAAGAGAATTTGTAAGTTATTCAACATTAAACAAAAGATTAAAATTACATTTTGAACCTAAATATTTAGTAGGAAAATACAAAATAAACTCTAATATTTTTTAAGCTTTTAAATTTTTTTCTGGTAAATCAGAAAAAATTTAAAAATGAGAAAAATAATATGTACAAAAAGGTCTCAGTCTAAGCCACCTAAGCTCAACCAACTCAAGAATTAGCTACAAATGGGGAAGAGAGAAAAACAACAAGCAAAACTAACTACCAAGGTCCACACAGCAAACATACAACAAGAATAAACACCCAGAAACTATCAAACATGACCCAAGAAATCTTATCCAAACATGGAAAAGCCATCCCGAAAATAAAATAAACACTTTCAAAATGTTTAAAACAAGCTTTAAGTGAATAAAAAATTTAATAAAATTAATTTCTATTAATTAAATATCACGTCAATAATTACTGAAATTATTTTTAACTAAAAAGTAGTCTCACTAAATAATATCATGTCAAAAATCTATAAAAGTGGATTATATTGTCAAATAACAATAGAATTCACTTTTTAATTAATTTAACAAAAACTAATTATATAGTATAAAATCAAATTTTTATTTAAAAATATAAAAATGTCACATCAATATTAATATAGCATTTAACTGAAAGATAAATAATCCTATTAAATTATTCATTTGTTTTAAATGTTTTTAAAATTTGAAGTTTAATTTGAACGATTTAAAATGTTATAATTTAAGTTATATTTTATCGTAAATGCTATGGTCTAAAATGCACCTTCAACATTAAAGAGAATCTATTAAATGTTTTACTTGAAAAAGGTCAAATAGACCCAATCCAAAATTCGATCAAAATTGTTCAAATATGGTATAATTTTTTATTTTAAAATTAGTTATTTAATTATTATAATTAGATTAAGTAAAACAAATTATTATTTCAAAATTCGAAGAAATTGGATTTATGATCTTAATTAAGCAATGGTTTATCATCTCTAGTTGCAACTATTCAAAGTCTAACAAAGAGAAGCTGCTGTAAGTTAACAAGAGGTTCAAGTTTCGTTTTCTTACCCTCTAGTATACGCCACTGACCAATCTACTTTGAAAAGTAAAACAATTGCAACGATTCTCAAATCATTTAGGTGATTAGAGTTAATTAATAAAAGACAAAGTTGTCGACCTTTAATGACTGAAAAAACAAAGTTTGCTTCTTTTAGGTCATTTTCCTGCACACTGTTGTCAACATCGAACGGGTTTTTGGGGGAAAAATGAAAATATAGAGAGACGTGTATTGCTAAAACGCCTAAGCCTGTTAAATTGTGATTAATTATGACTTATTTGTTAGTACATAGAAGGAACCTTATTATGTACCTCAAGATCCCGTGAAAGGATAAAAAATGAAGGTAATGCGAAATATCTGGATTTGGTTCCATCTCTGATTTCGATGTCCATTCCGAGCTCCAAACACCTCCGAATCTCCTGGGTTCTTTAGCGGAAAATACTCACCGACTCACAGGCAAGGCCTTTCTACAGTTTTCTCAAATCCCGAGCTTCCTTCACGGGTCAGGAACCTTGTGCTCAAGAATCCTCTTCTTGAGTAACTGCAGGAGACCTTATCTTTATATAGCTTCCATATCGGGCTTTTCCATCACAAGGCCAATATCGACCCGGTCCACACTAATCAGGACCCATTTTTCACCCAGACTTCGACCCATTGATTTAGATCATTTATTGGGTCACTTTAATATTTTTATCTAGATCAAATGGTGTAACTTAACCGGTAATTTATTTAAAACCAAAATTGCAATTAATGTTAGTCTAACTTTATGAGACATTGACAAAATTGCCCTTAAGGACAAAAATGTCTAACAATCTCCCCTTTGGACTATCATTAATTGCAGTAGACTTTAGTTTAAAACAACTTTAAAACTTCGGTTAAGTCACGCTACTGTATTAGACGTCTAAATTTTGAAAACAAAACATTTGATCCAAAGATACGAAAGTCTATCATTCTGTCCCGCAAGGCTTTCGGTACCGAAAAGCATCAAATACATGTGTCCTATTTGACACAGATCCAATACAA
>JANVCL010000002.1:3644649-3658422 GCA_026546855.1 Erythroxylum incrassatum
ATATTATAAACATTAAACAAACAAGTAATATTGATTCTTAAAAATATATAATATAGTTAGTAATAAATAATAAGCATATAATAATATTTTCTTGTACAAATACAAACATAGTTTTATTTATTAGAAAGGAATGAAAAATGAGTTAATTTAGTAGTAGACTATGGGATTGTATATTTTTATACGGCTGCGCTTTTTATAATATAATATTTAAAGTTTTAATTATGATATTAATTGCATTTTCTACACTAAGTTGCAATAAGAATATGGATACTTTTTGTGTTTATTAGTTTATTATTATTTTAACATGATAAAATAAGATTTAATGATGTTAGAATAATAGTTTTTTAATCAATGAGGTCTAATAGAGCGGTTCGTTCCCTCACTGTTGTATCTGAGTTGGCTTTTAGTACAGGAGGTCGAGTGCTTGATTCATTTCGTAGCTCTCTTACTCTAAAGATGGTGAAGGCTTTTGTTTGTAGACAAAATTGGTTGAGAAAATCACAAGCTCCTCTTTACGTGGAAGAGAGACTTAAAGAACTTGAGCAAATTGAATCAGGTAATCTAATTTATTTTACCTTGTTTTAATATACAAATAAAAAAAATTCTTTTTTCAATTAAAAAGAAATAACGAGTCTAACTCTTTTTATTCTTTATTTTCTACAGATGTGACTCGTGTATAACAATGGATCATCCTACCATCCTATTTGAAGAATAATTGTTTAATAATTTATCTTTTTTTTATAGTATGGATCTTTTATAAGACATTGTTTGGCTTATTTTCACTTTGCTTGACTTTAAAACGTTGGATTAATCTTTGATGAATTTTATATGTATACTTTTATGAATAATTTGTATTTGTTTTCACCAATTATTTTTATAATTTTTTGTCATATATATTGATATGAATAGGTTCTGGTTACCCTGAGAACCGAACCTAAAAATAGGTTAACCAATCCTATAGGTTCTTTAGGTTCAGGTTCAAGTTCAGGTTCGTGAAATTGTCGATGACATTCAGGTTCAGGTTTAGGTTATTTGTGAATAGGTCAGGTTACCCTACCATGAACACCCCTAACTTTGAGGACTTTTCGCAGGTTTGGTTGGGGTCGGTCTGAAGTAAACATCCAAATCTATCAAATTGTCCACAATAGGGGCTACAGGGAATCTGGCCGACCCGAATAATCAATTCTACTCTATCCATAATTTAATTTAATTTAAAATTTGCCAGCAAAATTTATGAAAGGATAGCGTGGTGGGATCCATGTTGTTGCTATCAAAACTTGGAACTTACATCATTCTTTAGAATCCTAAAGATAAGATAAGATAAGGTTGAAGGATATTTCAAATATTTTAAATTATAAGAGATTTATATTTCAAATATTTTAAATTATAAGAGATTTAAATAAGTAGATGTATTTTATAAAAATTGATATATGTACAAAAGACTTTGCTATTTACAGAAAGTAAGTAGCTTTTTATCCTTAACTAATAGAGACTTTCTTTTTCGTGTGTGTATATATATATATGTGTGTGTGTGTGTGTGAAAAGGGACTTTACCGAAGGAGAGAAAGCGAGAGTCGCAGATTTGCTAGTTTAAACATATTTTGAGTCAAACCGGGGAAAAGTAAGTAGTGTTGCGTTTGGATTTGAACATGTTGCCAGAGAGTTGTAATGATGAAATATGCAAAGATGATTATAGAAGATCAAAGACTTAATGTGTTCTTTTCCATGCCTACTGATTAAACAATTGACCAAGGATCTGCATTCTAGTTGAGGAACAGTTTAGAAGCAAACCACACAGTTCAGACACTCACTAATAACATAACAACGTAATAATTTCCAAAAAGTAAAAAACATAACATAATTTCATATTCATGTTTAATGATATGAAAGATGTCTTCTCATCATTAACTTTATGCCCTTAATTTAAATATGCGAAAAGAGTTATAATATATGTAACTTATTTTTATATTTTTACAAATAGATTATTCTCCTATCTTGAGTTTATATATGATCTTATATTACAAAGGAGCAATTTTACTTTAATATCAAATATATTATACAAATTAATATGTCTATAATCTCTGTTAGGATGAGGTGTAACAATGATTACAACAATTCAATTTTTAATAATTTTTATTAAAATTTTAAATTTTGATAAATATGAAAGAAGTACTTACATAATTTGATTGATGTATCAACTTATAATAAAAAATAAGTTCTACGATTTAAAAAATAAATTTGAGAATAAAATAATTAAGAGGAAGCTTACCAAAATAAAATAGGCTTTTCACGACCTTTTTTTTTGTTTTTGCTATGATTTGGAAATCTTCCTTTAGATAATTTATCTTATGAACTAATTTAACTTACTACTAAACCATTTTTGGGGGGCCTTAGGCATAAAGGAGGATATCTTCAAATAAAATTATACACTCAATGCTATTATTCTCTTTTGCATATTATCTTTTTCTTTCCAGAAACGAGTGAAGATGGATGAATGATGAGTCTTGAAACATGAAAGCTCAGCAAATTTGCTTTTCTTTTTCAAGCTGAAAACAAACACAAGAGCTAATGTTCACTTGCAATTGCAAACAAAATTTTATACAAGTACGATGCTTCTTAAAACCAAATCAAACCGAACCAAACCAAACCAGACCATGAACCAGGGGTCAGCAAGTCCCTAAACCAATCAAAACGCAACATTTGGTTTCCCAACAGCGTAGCTCCTGCTCCTCGGATAAGCAACTTTCCTCGCACCAATTTCATCGAAATTGGATGCTGCGTCTTCATCAATTCGTCCCATACCAACACTGGAGCTCTTAGGCAGCACTTGAGACTGAGACCCCACTTTTTTGGATGATTTCATCAGTTCTTGCATGTACAACAATTCCAATTCGCTCTTTTGACCGAGGCTCCTGACAGAAGCAGCTCTCACTAGCTCTCTGTAATCGTCGCTCTCTCCAGACATTGCAGAGCTAACACTGAAACTCCTCGGCATAGACGAGAATTGCCCATTTGGCAAGGCCATGGTATGACCATGACTGATACTCATAGAACAGTCCGTGATGCTCGTCACATAGTAGTCCCTTGCTTTGCCCAAAACTTTTAACGGGAGCGTCACGATTCGCATGAACTTGCTTCGGCTGTGTCCTTTTGTCTTCATGACTCAAAACCAATATGCAGAACAAAACCTGATTACCGAAACTGGGAAGCGATCAGAATCCTAAAAGGGTTTTCTTTTCTTGAGTGAATCTATATCGAGGACAACAAGGTCGATGAGAGAATAGAAGCAATACGCGGTGGGATAAAGGTATACTATGAATATGAACACGAGACCGTGATGGTTATTGCTGTGGCTGCTGCGAGAGGACACCGGATTAGAGCATATATAAGACTGCTTGCAAAATTAATTTAAAACAAGCAAGTGGGTTGATTTTGTTGACCGAAGAAACAATTTCATATTTTCTGTGTATTAAACCCTATCCCGTTGCTGAGTCATACGCTGCTTAAATTTCTCGCGTTCAATCATGGGACTTTTACTCTTATAATTGAACTAGACGCCTTCAAATTTGGGCGAACGTCGAACAAACTTGCCTGACTAATACATAACAAACTGTTTACGCAATTCTGGACGGGTCCATCGTCATATTTATCGTAAGAGGAACTGTTAAGACTGGTTAGCGGGTTATGAAAAGCATTTTGCATTTGGCACTATTTATTTTGACCGTCTATCTAATGAGTGTCATGTACTCCTCTTAAAAGATACGTCGGGAATATGTTTCTTGATAATCGTTGTTTAATCAGTTTCCTTTTTCCTTTTATATAAAATATATATATATATATATATATACATGGACGGATCTAGGGGAGGCTGACAGGGACTATAGCCCCCAAGACTAAAAATTTTTCATATATATTTAAGCGTCAGCTTTCCCAGATTAAAAATTTTTCAAAATATATGCATATATATAGACGTCAGCCCCCAAGACTAAAATTTTGGATTCGTCGCTATATATATATATATATAACAAATTCAAAAAGTTAACATTTTTTCATCCCTTATCCTCTTCTAATGCAAGGTCGGTAAACCGAATTCAATCCAGTCAGAGAGCACTACAAGTCAACTCGTTGGCTGGTTTTTAAAAAACAACTGCCGTAAACCTGTTGTCCCAACTGGTTGAATGCCACACACATGACCTAAGTAATTATCTTTAACCTCTCTTTGGTCTATGCTTATCCAAGCGGGAACTTCGTTCCTCTCCAAAGAATAAGAAAAATGTGGCATGAAATTCTTTGTCTCCAAATGTGTGTACCAATTTTATACTATTAGATTTAAGCTATTTATTTATGTAGGACTCACACGAATAAATGGCTTAGATTTAATGAAACAGGGTTGGTATACAAATTTGGGGATAGAAGATCTGTCCCCGAAAAATATTGCTTCCGACCATTTTAAGTTTAATTATAATATAAATAATTAGTTAACAAAAGCATAGTAAAATTAAATAAAATTTGTTTGACATTGGTCTAGCTAATTGTTGTAATACATTTCTTTGTTTTTTTATTACATATTTTTACATTTATTTTGTAATTAAAAATGATATATTCTAACTCAAGCAAAAGACTTGGAGTGTTGAACCATCTTAGGGTAAGTTTTTAATTTTATACAACACTAAAACGGGTCATAATCAATTAGATAAGATCCTAAACGACAACACGTGGTGTAGAAATAATTGGTAACTTAGTAGTAAATAATAAAGGAGAAGACTAAACAAATTTCTTCTTTTTTTTATTGAATTTTTCTCCTCTCCATCATTTTCATTTAAGATGCCGTAGAATAGAGGTTTCGTGAATAATTTGACTGAGGAAGTTTGCTTACATTAACGAAAGTTCTAAGTTCTAATCGATATAGTCAAAGTCTTCAATTCGTGTGTGACCACAAGAAGAATCAAAAGAGGCAACAAGGAACAAGGTATTATCAACGTGCATTTGCTATTTTAAGTGTAATTTGTCAACAAATTAATAAATAGAAGCACGCCAAGAGAGAATGCTATCATTAGTTTAATATAACATATGAAACGGCACCTAAATTTTGTTTTTTGAGGTATTTGTCTATATATATATATAAATATGTCGTGAAATATGTTAAATTGACGTCGAGGTAACCTATAATTGAATAATATTTTATAATCTAAATTTAAAACTCATAATATCATTGGTTTGGGTGAGCCAGCACTATTGGATTTTGTCCCCTCTTGCTAGCTTTAGTGATAAGAGGCGTGAATCTTGCACCCAACAAAACTCTAAAGTCCTGGGTTTGACGCGTCCCTGCCACTCCAACCACAAAAAGTGGTGAAACAAGGAGCACTCACCCAAAGGCCAGAGGGGACAAAACCCAATGATGCGGGCTCACCCAAACCAATCATATTCTGACTAAAAAAGACGTAACACTAACTTGAAATGATATATTGAGAATGATATATTATTGGATGCACCGGTGATTATACATTAACCAGTTAGTAAAAAAAAAATTGAGTCCGAACTTAAAAAATGACAATTAAGTACTTAAATTTTCAAAAATTTTAAATTTCAACCCGATGTTAATGTATATATTAACGTTGCTAACGTGGCTTGCCACATAAGACAAAAATTTTAAATACTTATACACATCAAATTTAATTAAGTTTAACAAAATACATTATTTTAGCATTGATATCTTTAAATCAAACTCGCTGCATAAATTGTTGAGATTAAAAATCCTAAATCAGTTTGTTCTTTCATAAAAAGAAACACAGCCTAAGGTGGCTAATTGTGTTTTTATTCAAATTATTAGAAATTGCGTCGTTGTCGTTTCACACTATGACAAAGTGTCTGTCGTTTCACACTTCCATTCGTGATCATATTGCATCAATATGTCAGAGTTTAATTTAGACATTTTAATTCCAAAACTACATAATTTAGTTAAACTTAATTATTTAAGATTTATGTCTTACGTGGCAAGTCACATGAGTAATGTTAATGGAAATATTAAAGTCGGAATAGAATTGAAAAAATTAAAATTTGAGTATTTAATTGTCATTTTTTAAGTTAAGGTTACAATTACAAAAGTGAGTAAAGTTTGATAATTTTTTGTAATTAACCCTGCATTAAATAGTGAGATAAACTTTTGTACTCTGTTAAAATTTTAAAATTTCAATACTTTTATAGTATTTTTTACTCAAACAAAATAATTTAGATAATAGCAATAAATTAAGTTTAAGAGTTATCTATACTAAAATGTAATACTTATCAAATTTTAATATTTTAATTATATACTAAACATTGTCTCGAGCAAAATAAAAAATTGTACAAGTTTTAAATTTATTAAAGTATGTATAAGCTATAACTAGTTAAATGATATATACTAGATTTTAAATTTATTAAATTATGTATACGCTATAACTAGCTAAATGATACATACTAGAAACATAAACATATTTATTATATTATATATTTCAATAGAAATAATAAAATTCGATCTTAAAATGTTTTCATGTATAAAATAAGAATAAGTTTTTATTATATATAAAGAAAATAAAGTACTCTCCTTAATTAAAAAAACCTGCTTTTGTTTAAATTAACACTTTAAAGATATTTAATAAGAGATTTTAATTTGTAATAAAAATTATAAATTATAGAATATTTATTTTATTAGATTTAAATGATTTACCATTTACTATTTTATATGTATTTTTAACATTGTATGCCTTTAAAAATTATAGTTACATGTATGATGTGTGCGTATAATATTATATATTAGTTATAATGGTATACAATTTATCACTTTATAATATATTTAATATATAAAAAATTGTTAATAATAATAATAATAATATCACGAAATTTAACAAGTATTTCTCAAATTATACATATACACATACGAGATAGATAAGGGACCAGATTTTAACTGATAGGCTCTATATGCTTTATGTTGGGCCTAGTTGGTACTGTAGAGTTCAGGCCTAACTCGAGCCACTGGAACAGAATCTTAAAGACTCGAACTTTTCAAGTTTGAGATAAACCAGCATCCAATCAAACCCGAAGTTTCCAATCGACCATGTGGCAAATTCCCATCTTCACATTCCTGACATGAACTGCTGAATGCCATCAGCTAGCTATTCAAAATCGATACTCAGTAATAAATCCAATTCGCTCTGTCCTTCTTTTGTCACGATGTGCAAGTGAACAAGAAATGAAAGTACCGATAGTGAATCTATACATAGTATTATCTATGGCTGTGATGTGTATTTGTAAAGCCACAAGCGATCTCCACCCTCTCATTCTGGTACCGGGAAGTGGCGGAAATCAGCTAGAAGCAAGGCTGACCCGAGACTACAAACCCACAAGCCGGGTATGCAACAGATGGTATCCAATTCTGAAGCAGAAGGGTGGGTGGTTCAGGCTATGGTTTGACCCAAGTGTCCTGGTTGCTGCTTTCACTCAATGCTTCGCTGATCGAATGATGCTTTACTACGAGAAAGATCTCGATGACTACTCCAATGCTCCTGGAGTTGAAACCAGAGTCCCTCACTTCGGCTCAACAGAGTCTCTGCTTTGTTTAGACCCTTCCCTCAAGTAAGCCCATCATTTTAATTTGGTTTGATAGGTCTTATTGATAAATTTTGTAAGTTCAATTATGAGATATCAAAATAACTTGTTGGCATATATTTATATGTGCATAGATTGGAGTATTTATAATTGTATCAAGGTAGAAAGATGTGGTACTGGAGTCTCTGTAGCAAGCAAGATGTGTTACTGATGGACAGGAGTTTTCATTTCCAGACATATCACAGAGTACATGTCACCACTCGTGAAATCCCTGGAGCGAATTGGATATGTAAAAGACAAGACACTCTTTGGTGCTCCTTACGATTTCAGATATGGCTTAGCTGCGAAAGGCCACCCATCTAAAGTTGGTTCCAGGTTCTTACAAGACCTGAAACAGCTGGTGGAAAAAGCAAGTGCTCGCAACCGAGGAAAACCTGTAATAATACTATCCCACAGTTTAGGAGGTCTTTTCGTGCTCCAACTTCTCAACCGAAACTCACTCTCTTGGCGCCGAAAGCACATCAAACACTTCATTGCCCTTTCCGCACCTTGGGGTGGGACAGTGGAGCAGATGTTCACTTTTGCCTCCGGGAACACTCTTGGAGTGCCTCTTGTTGATCCCTTGTTAGTAAGAGCTGAGCAGAGAAGCTCCGAGAGCAACTTATGGCTGTTACCTAATCCCAAAGTCTTTGGTCAGAAACAGCTCGTCGTAACACAAAATGCTAATTACTCAGCACAGGATATCGCTCGATTTCTTACGGACATCGGCTTCTCAGAAGGGGTGTATCCTTATCAATCTCGCACGTTGCCCTTGATCATGGAGGAGGTGAGCGTACCTGGAGTTCCTGTTACCTGTATATTCGGCAGTGGAGTGAAAACACCAGAGACACTGTTCTACGGGGAAGATGGTTTCGATAAACAACCTGAAGTTGTTTACGGAGATGGAGATGGGACTGTGAATCTTGCAAGTTTAACGGCACTGGAGTCATTTTGGGGTATCGTGAAGAGTCAATCTCTTAAGGTGATTATGATTAGTGGGGTTACTCATACATCCATTTTACAAAATGAGATCGCGCTCGACGAGATCACCGGAGAAATTTCTTCTATGAACTCTCGGGTTACGAGCACTGTACGATAGATTAAATATAGGTAATTCCAAGATGAGGCATCCATCTTCATCAGCCAAAATTGTTTTGATCGACAGACTCAAAACTACTAGAGACTGTAAGAGGTGTCGATAAGTTTAATGTTATGACTACGAACATGTGTGGATGAATTGGCTCCAACTTAACTATGTCGAGTGATTTTACAAGTATCAGGACTGCTGAATTCAGTCAATGACTCAATGCACCAAACAATAACTTCTCCAATTAAAAGAAACATAACTAAAGATGCTCCTTCCCCAACTGGGCATTGTCACCAGCTTGCTTCCTTAAAGCTTGAAGCCTTTCTTTCAGTTTCTTACTCTGTTCAAAATTAGCCTTTCTCTTGACAACTTTCTGAGGGAAAAACAACACGATACAGAAAATCTAAACATGAGTAAACCTTTAGCAACCAGAAAGAATAAACAGGACAGGAACTCACTTCCTCCCGAAAACAGCGATCCAGCTTCACTTTGAGCTCAGTGCACTCTCCAAAGAACTTCCCAATTGGATGGTCCAAATGACATTTCTGAAACTGCTCTATTATCTGCAAAGGTTTAGCCCAGTTTTCTAATAAAACAAGAGAAGGGTAGGAACAGCCAAACCCGAACCAAATGGACAGGATCGGCAAAAAAGACTCACCTCAGCACACATAAGGTGCCTGTGCAACGTCAATGGAGGATGCATTTCGCAGACGAACAATTCAACTGGTCCAATCACCAATACCCTCCTGCCAAAATTAAAACAATAAAAATCAGAAGCGGCAAAAAAAAGGGAAGAAAACTAACAAAAAACATAAAATTTTGGCGTTTTTGTGAGTAGACAAGGCTAAAGTCTAACCCCAAATCACAACAGCCTGAAGCCAAAAATCAATCAGTTCTCGTTTTCAACAGCATCTATTAAACAAACCCCCCAAAAAACAACGAAGTTGGGAATTTCTTCCCAAAATAAATAACCCCGAAATATGAGAATATAGAGATATAGGTCGAATTACCTTAGTAACTCAAGTCTTCGACTAGATTTTGGTTTCTGCCAGGGGACGGAGGGTGCGTGAGTGTAGGGTTAATTAGCAAAACAACAACTCCGAGAGAACGGAGATTTGAGAAATTGAAGTGCTCAAAAGCCAACAACTTGTGATACATCTACTCACCAATTGTCATAAAGATGATGAAAACAGATTCAGTGTTGATAAGTCCGGAATTGGAAAGAGAGAAACAAGAGACTGCAGAAATAAGAATTAGGCCCCAAGTTGTCAAAACCCCTGAGTTGGTAAACTCATGACAGGCACGCTCTTCTGGCCTCCACTCCCACTCAACTTGCTGCTCCTCACTCCTCAGTCCTGTTTTTAAAGGTTTTTTAAGTAATAATTTAAAATTTGGATGAATTCAACAATAAAAAATTTTAATTAGTCAATTTTTTACCCATATATCTTAATATTTTTATTATTAATAAGTTAATTTATTAATTAATCAATTAATTTTCATAAACTAAATTTGTGCTATAAATTATTTAATTTTTATTCAAAAATGTCTTTCTTTAATTAAATTTAAAATTTTAGATGTATAAAAATTGTCTCATTTTTAATCTTATTTTAAAATTTTCAGTTTTCCAATTTTTATCATTTGTTAATTTTATATCAGTTCAATATAGATTAATTCTTATAAACCTTAACCTTTTTATTTTAATGGCATAATTAACATTGATTTTAATTATAATAACTATTTTTAAATATTTAGTACAATTAACGATATTTATTTATTTTTGATATACATATACATAATAATAATTTACAAATTAAAATTTTTAGTTGATTTATTTATAAATTAGTAAAAAATTCATTTTAATTAAAATTTATTTTTATTTTCACTACTATGATAATCAAATTATTAAGTAAATCATATCTTATGACCTTTGATTTGATAGACACAAAAAAATTATAATTAATTTTAATTTAATTTTAGGAGGAAATTATCATTTAAATTTTTTGTCGTGATTGTTAAATAATTTGTTTGAATAACATATTATATAATTTTTTTATCTAACATGAATTTGAAGAATAAACTTTTAATTTTATGGATATAAAACATTAACTATATATATATATATAGTTATAGTTATAGTTATGATCCAATTATATCTTACTCTCACTCACTTCAGCCTTTTTAAACACAAAACATGAAACAGGATGCTATGTATGTACGAATGTTCCTTCTTTAGTTAAAAGACAACGACCCTAATAAACAAGGCTTCCCATTTTATGAAGGTTGAAGGCGTGATATCAACTGTATACAACTTTAGACATGGTTCCAAAGCACCCTCTCCTTTACTAATCAACTTTGAGGAGATTAGTCCAATTTTATTGAATTTCATTATTTACATCATTGTTTGATTTTAAATTCACATATATATTTATTTATTTTTATGCAAATATATGATATTGATGCATAATTAATAAATTTTAAAGTATTATGTGAAACTTTTATTATTCATATATTGCATAAAATAAGGTGTCACGTGATCAATATAATTTTAATTAATTGAAGGTTTGTCATAATATCTTTGATTAAGAAAAAATATATAAAAAAGTATTATGGGTCACATCTAGTAAAATGACATAAATTGTAATTAATCATATTCAAATATAATAAATTGTATCCTACAGGAAGATTTATTATATTTGCATGGTTAATTAGGATGTAATGGTAAATTGTCTTTTTCTTAATTTATCCACATGTATTAAGGAAAAGAATATAATTTAATAGTTTCATCATAAAGGTTATGTATGAATCTTTAAGTAAAGCTTAGCCCACAGGTAGTTTTAATTGTCATATGATTCACATTTGAAATATAATTTCATGTTTTAACATTGGTAAAACATGATACATGTTTCTTTGCTTCAACAAATTTAGTGACATAAGCATGTTTATTTGAATTTTGTGTAGTTATTCAACCTTTGAATTTTTCTGATATTCAATTTGATATTCCCTAATTGAATGGTGTTAACTATAAAATATGGAAAGAGATGATTCTCCTCCAATTAGGGTGTATGGACATTAATTATACTATACGAAAAGATGAACCACCTGTACCTACTGAAATTAGCACTCAAGCTGAAATTACTTTTTATGAACGTTGGGAACGATCTAATCATCTCAGCATAATGTACATAAAGAACAAAATTCATCATAGTATTCGTGGTTTTATTGGAGAGTGTGATCAAGTTAGAGATCTATTGAAGGCTATTGATGAACAATTTGAGTCTTTAGATAAGGCCGTAGCTAGCACCTTAATGACTAAGTTATCATCAATGAAGCTCACAAGTGTTAGAGGTGTGCGTGAACACATCATGCGAATGAGGGACATTGTGACTCAACTAAGGCCTCTTGAGGTTGAGATGTCTGAGTCTTTCCATGTGCATTACATACATAATTCCCTTCCATCTCAATATGAGCCCTTTAAAATCCCTTACAACACACATAAGGATAAATTGTCTATCAATGAACTACTAGTCATGTGTGTTCAAAAGGAAGGGAGGTTAGTAATGGAATTGGGTGAAAGTGCATATATGGTTACAAAAGGAAGTAATAAAGGGCAAGCCAAATAAAAAGGAAATAGTAAAATACCAACCTGTACTGAGATCAAAAAAAGATTTCAATCCTAAGTGTCGCTTCTGCAAAAAGAAAGGGCACATAAAGAAGGATTGTGCTAAATTTAAGGCATGACTTATAAAGAATGGTATTTCAATCTCACTTGTTTGTTATGAATCCAATACCTTGCTGGGTTTTCTAAACTACAGGAAGCTAGTGGGTAGTGAACAATGCATCTATTCAGACAACAAGATGCATTCACATGTGGAGCTGTTGGGACATGCAAATTAGTTCTAAATTATGATTTTGTTTTGAATTTGGAAAGAACATTTTATATTCCAAGCTTCTCTAGAAATTTGATTTCAGTTATAAGACTTGTATCTTTGGGATATTCCTTTAACTTTTCAAATACATCATTTGGTTTGTATCGTGGATCTAATCTTATTGGAAACGGTACAATGATTGATGGTCTTTTCCGAATTAATTTGTAAGAAAATGTTTTTCACAATACAATGCATCTCCATAGTAATGCTGGTATTAAAAGATGTGCTATGAATGAACAATCCTCTATATTGTGGCACCGAAGATTGGGGCATATTTCCCTTAAAAGAACTAAAAAACTAGTGAATGATGGAATACTTAATACTCTAGATTTTATTGATTTTGATGTCTGTGTGGACTACATAAAGGGAAAGCAGACCAACATGAAAAAGAAAGGTTCCAATAGATGTTCATCATATATACAAACATTTGCAGTCCAGAAATGGACTTGTATGGTCAGAAATACTTTATCTCATTTATAGATGATTACTCGTGATATATGTACCTCTACTTGCTTCATAACAAGAATGAAGCATTAGATGCCTTTAAGGTATTTAAAACAGAAGTAGATAAACAATGTGGTAAGCAAATAAAGATCGTGAGATCAGATAGAGGTCGAGAATTTTATGGTAGATACGTTGAGGGTAGATAAGTACCTGGTCCATTTGTGAATTTCTTCAGGAGGATGGAATAATAGCTCAATACATCATACCTGGGTCTCCGAACCAAAATGGTGTAGTAGAAAGAAGAAACTTAACATTATTAGACATGATGTGGAGCATGCTTAGTAGCTATAAACTTCCTAAATCCTTGTGGACTGAAGCTCTTAAAACGATAGTGTTTATATAAAATCGAGTTCCCACTAAGGTTGTTTCTAAAACACCATTTGAGTTATAGAAAAGTTGGAAACCGAGTTAGCAACATGTATGCGTTTGGAGATGCTCGTCTAAATTAAGAGTTTATAATCCACAAGAAAAGAAACTGGATCCAGGACTATAAGTGGGTATTTCATTGGATATGTTGAAAGGTCCAAAGGGTACAGATTTTGTTGGGCCCCGAACCTATCTTGAAAGTTAGGACTACTAAATAAGAAATTTTTGGAGATTGTTCATGTAAAAAGAAAAGGAGAATTTATGAAA
>JANVCL010000002.1:3681883-3692016 GCA_026546855.1 Erythroxylum incrassatum
TTCCATGGAAAGAACTATATGCTTATATTTCCTCTTGCTCGTTGGTTCTGTTTTAATGATACATCTATAGCCATTTATCATCAACATGAGTTTCTGAAAAAGGAGTTGCATGATTATAATGTAGGTAACTGAAGTAATCAAAATTTATGCAGATGTTACGCTAAAAATTAAGGTCTTCAAATTTTTTTCAATTTCATGATGCAAATTGTAAACTTTTCTCAATTTCTTATAAGGTTATTTTGAGTTTATAGAAAGAACTACACTTTGAATTACTCGAATAGGACATCGATAAAGAGTGGAATTTTTCATCTTTGTAAGTGATAATCTACATATGCATGATATGATTGTTAATTATGGTGCATTGATTGACATCTCTTATTTGAGTATCTATTGATGGTCAATCGTGGAAGAAATAACTGCTAGTTTTTCATTTATTAGAAACCATTATAGGTACTTGTGCAACCCAACAGGAAACGTCGCAGAATGTATTCTGTGACGTTTTAAAAATGTCGCAAAAATTCTTGTTTTCTTGTAGTGACTCTTATATTAACATTCTCAAATGGTAATATTCCTTCATCATATTATACATCTCCATACATTTGCAAATAGTAACTTTCACCCCCTTGTTTCATCATCGAACCACCCTTTAATAACGACCTTACCCTTATATCTACCTATTTGCATTGGGAAGGAGCTCGCAAATCTTTATTATATTGTTAGACCACTAACACTTTCATTTATTTTAGGAGGCAACGGAACTTTTCTAATAGCCAAAGAAACCATAAATGAAGCATAATACTTCTAACCTTTTAACCATCTTGTTCTTTTAGCAAGTGTTTCTTTTAATATACAAGAATATTTACCTCCAATGATGAATAGATCTAGCAAATCAGAGCTCAAGATTCACTTAATGAAATAAATATTGTAGAATTGCTCTCGTCTACATAACAATGTAAGAAGATGTCTTCTCATTTTATTGCTGGCATTTTAAACTATGAGCTTTGCAATTATATAACCTATAATTATTTTAGTATCTTGATCTCTAGTCTACCCCTTAATTATATCAAACATATAAAATTTTCAAATAAAAATCCTTTTCATTATATATGTATCGGAAATTAAGAAACAATTCATATGGTCATCATGTGAGGATAGAGCATGCTTTATTGATTGTTACACTCTCTCCTATATTATTATATATGCAATTTCATCTGATATAAAGGTTGGCACCTTCTACATTCACACAAAGCTACCAAAATAAACCATTGGCATGCCTCAATCTCTTCACTTATAAGATTCTTCAAATGTCATGTCATCACTACATAATTCAAGAATCACCTTCCTCTCATCTGATGGTGGCTACAACAATATGATAGATATGCCACCAACACTGAAATAATAAATGACGCTTGGCAAAGAATAAGGGACAAGTAATAAGATTAACCTATGTAACTAAAACTCCTTGACGTCCTTAATTCTAATTTTTAGCATGTAAACCTATTTTATTATGATGACACTTCCAAAATGTTTAGTTTAAAAATTTGCATATTGGAGGACTATTGACATTTATACTCACTTTGCACAAACTTTAGAAACCACTATAGGACATTTTTCTGTAGTTTTAAAAGACTAGACATTCCCCTTAAATAAAATAGAACTATGTCAATTCTCAGACTATGTTATGTTAATAGTGATTTGCTCGTCCTCTTTTTCTTTTTTTTTAATTTGGCCTTTTTAACGCTTTTCTGATGCTGCAGAGCGCAGAAGGATATGGTTTCAATGATAATGGGGAAAGTGACCCACCCTATTTTGTACGCAGGTGGGCTCCTAAGGTAAAAGCAACTTGAAGTCTGAGCTTTAACTTAGTGACTCTGTGCTGAACTTGATCCCATTCAGATTGATTTTTTCCCGTTATCATATTTACTTTTCTGGAACAGTCTTCCTTGTCTGACTTGCTCTCATTTAACTTTGAATAATTAAAAGAAAAAGTTGTGTTCATTATGGATATCAAAACATAGGTTTTGATCTGGGGTTTTTTCCACTTTGAAATATAGTAGAAAGAATTTTCTGTAGATGAATTCTCAGTTTATAATGAATTCTATTTCATCAACTATTTGGGAATGCTGACATCTTGTTGATTTGGAGCTTATTAGCCTCCAAGCTTGGGGTTAGTATACTCAAAATGCAAAATTACCAAACTTTTAATAATGAAGTAGATTAAACTTTTTGAAACAAGCTCTGTTAACTTAATGATATAGAATATTTATCTCAAAGAGAGAGTCAAACAAGGTATGTATTATATACGAATTAATGATAATCCTTAACGGTTTGCTTGTAGATATAGAACGAGGTTGGTGAATACATGATAGACAATAATGCTGGATGTTATTGTTGATGCATTTACTTATAGCGAGATTTGCTATCAATAAGTATCAACCTATTGGAACAGAGAATCAACCTCCAAGTTTGACTAAATAATTAGATGCAGCGAACTCTCCCTCTAAATGAACAGAAGCAGAAAGCAAGAAAAACAAAGCTCTAGAATCAGATCGGGCTTGAAAAAATCTATGCCTCATGCTTTATAAAAACACCTTTTTATTCAAAATATACCTTTTCTTCCTATGCTTACAAAATATACCTTTTTCTAATTCATCTACAGTTGGATACTTTAGTCAGCGAAAATCCACCAGATATAGATTGGAGGCGTTCATTTTACTTAAATTTAATTGCTCACACTTCTTTCACAGTAACAGTAGCAATTTGCAGGTATTTTTCTTCCCCTTCATTTCTTTACTTATGGTATATTATTTCTCATCTTTGAAGAGCATCTATTTCCTGCATCTTTTATGAGTGTGTATTATCATATTTATGGATTTGGACACCAGTATTGGAATCTTTCTAGAGTTGACACATTCATGTCCCTTAAAAGTATTCACAGGATGGTCCTTCAACCTTCTTTGGTGATGTGCCTGTGAAGTGATTCTGTTTATTTCAATGTATTTTATTCAGCCAACTATGATGATTTGACCTTGTATTTTCATGCCCTAGCTTACCACATGTAGGCAGATGTCATAATGACATTTTAACAGTATAGGTCCCTTAGTGATTGACAATAGTCTAGTTTCGGTGCAATGTGTATTTCCCTCTCAGGAAGGTTTAAACATTTACATTGAATGAGCCTTTCTTACAAAAAGAAATGAAGAAGTGAGGTTTGCCGGCAATGTGATGAAAGAACTTTGTGATTGAGAACTTTAACTTGCTTTTTTCCAGTCATCAGGTTCTTCGGAATCATCAAGCTGGGCAAAATACTTCACTTTCTCCCATATATAAGGTACAAACTGCTTTTATTTAGTGTTATTGCTTTTTCAGGAATTATGTCTTATTATTCTCGCTTACAGGTTGTAAAGACTGTTTATGCATCTCCAAGTCGAGTAAATTTTCAGTTAGACTCAAAAAAGGCAGGTTAAGATACTCTCTGACAATGACTTACTGGTTTGTTTGTTATGTTGAATTTCATCTGACACCAATTTTTTTGTGTAATATCTAGGAAACAGAGATAAGACCTGCATATCCAGAAATTTGTTTTGCAATTGATGATTTTGACTCCACATTTGATGCCGTGGTAATTCTTTTTTAATTTGTTCTGCAATTGTACCTTTAAAGTTGCTTCATCTAAGCAAGCTGTTGGCTGATGGAATTAGAACTGTTCATGTATCCAAACCACACTGTGCTTCGAGTAACTCTCTGCTACTATTTATGCAAGTCATATTTATCATTTAATCCCATTAATATTTTTTTTGTTAAAAAGTTTTTTTTTTAAATCTATTTTGACATCTTTGTAATTGCATGATTTTCTTTGCCTTTGTACTACCCAGGTCTTGACAGAAACAGATCATTGTTACTGTGTACTTCTCAATGCACATGATGGGGCAGCATTTCCTAGTGAGAAGGGGTCCAATGACAGCAGTTCTAGTAGTGGTTCCCCCCAGGATCATGATCGCAATTCAGTGAAAATAAATTCTAAGGTTATATTTAGCTTCAGATCAAAAGTTACAATTACTTATGTTAGATTCAACAATATCTCATCTTCTATTGTTGGAGAGGCATTATATGCCTAATAGCTCTTTACTATGCTGTTGATTCAACTCTTAAAGTAGCTCACCATTCATTACTTGCTGCCAAGACTTTTAATCTTCTATTCACATATTTTGGTTGAAAGCTTTCCTGTTGCACTGCACTGCACTGTGTTTCTTATATTGTTATATTTATTATGATGGGCATTACTGTGAGATTGACTGGTTCCAGGCAAACTTTATTCCTCTTTTCGAGTGAATGTGTCCATAAACTTGTGAGACAAAGAAGAGAACACCAATACTTGTTCAGACGTTTGGTCTCGAGAGTGAATGGTTCCAGGCATCCACTATTCATCTTTTCAAGTTAATGTGCCCACAAACGTGTGAGACACAGAATAGAATACCAATACTTAGTCAGACGTTTGGCCTTGGTTTTTGCATTACAGTTTTTGGTAATCTTCCCTTAAATGTTTGGACCTAACATATTCTTAAGGTCCCAATTTAAGATTTTACTACTGTGATGATCCAGGGTTATTAGAGTTGGTTATACTTGCTACCTTTTGTTCATCCACTCCTAGTATTTTTACTTTGCTTTGACAGTTATGTATTATGTCAACTCCTTTTTTCAAATTATGGCTTCGTTGGGCATTCTTTGGCCTTATGCATTCAAGCAAAGTTCTCCCTAGAGGAACCAAACGTTGATTGGGAAGGAAGGCAGATTCCCTTCCTTATCAATGGGGCTAACTGCTTTGGGTTAATATGTTTTTATTCTCTGACCAGGATGTTGCTTGGTTTTATATGATAATATTCACTGGAAGATAAATATGTGCCCTGATTTGCTGGCAGTTGTCATTGCAGCTTACTCTTTTCTCTGGATTTGTGAGCTATCAAATGGTTCGTGAAGCATATGATGGTATACTTCATAATTTGAATCAATGTGGTTGAAGTGTTATATCTTACTGTTGCAGCTTGAAGTCAACCTTTTGAGCAATAATTAGTTAGAAGAGAATTGTTGATCAATTGTTTAACCGTTAGAAGAAAAAAATATTTTATCTACTTATTGATGCTGATTATTTGTTCAGTGGTTTAGAAAGTTTAAGTATGAATGGAAGAGAATCATGTTGGAAGGCTTAGCTCCTTGTTCAGTAGTGATCATTTTATATTCTTCAAGGATTAATAGTAAAATTCAATATATCAATGTGACAAGATCAATGAATAACAATCAAAGATCAAAAGCATATCAACTGGAATTTTCAAAGTTGTTTCTATTTAGTTATTAGTATGCTATGTGATGATATACAAAACAACAGTTCTCGTTCAAAACTTGAATTGTGTTTATGTGGTAAAATTTGTCATTCACATTCATTTAACTTCTATATGCTGCTTATAGAGGTTTAGGCACTGGATCTCAACATGGGTTCTCGTGTAATTTGTAACTGATTTCCTCTCACTTCCCCCTCCCTCCCTGCCTTACAGCTGGCAAGTCTCAGATTTGGGAGCCTTCTTTCACTGGGTCATTCCAAAACAGACAGACTCTACATGAAGGGTCCGGGAGGACGTGGGGAAGTTGAAGTTGCTGTTTCTGGTGTTGCAGGTAATAGGATAAAATAATACAGCATGCCTCTATTTTTCTACTCATTTGAACATTTGGAGTTTCATGCTGTTCTGTGGGGTCTGTCATGAATGTTTTTATTGGCGTGCATTTCTTGTTTTTTGGGTTTTGGATGTTGCATACCTTTTTACTTGAATAAAACCTTTTTGCTTCTATTTACCCAAAGTAATATTCTTCTAAAGAAGAGTTTGTTTAGTTGGGGAAAGCATTGTTGGAGCACAAATCTTTAACATTATCTTTATCTAGAGAAAGTCTAGAAACAAGAGGACTCAATTATGCATCTGTATTATATCATGAGAATATTTCCACCCACATGCAATTCCGTTGTTATTACTTAATAAGGGAGGACCTAAAGCTTAACTAACGTCCAAGGGAGTTTGGAAAGACCTAAATTCTCCATGAAACTAAGCTTTGTATAATTATTTCCATCAACCAGAATCCTACTTGTCATGTTTGTTAATGGATAAATTGAACAATGTGAATTACATGCTCAAATATAATATAGCATTTACCATATCAGATCAAAGCCAGGAAGACTTTGGACCTTTTTCACCAGTTACATCGAAGAAAGGGCTTGGGATTGGCTCTATTTTCCGAAAAGCAGCATCTGTTGCATCTGTGGCAGCAAAGCATGCCTATGCAGCTGCTGCTGCTGCCTCTTCAACTACTGAAGATGAGATGTTACCCCTCAAATGCTGCTTAATGTCTATTTCATTGCCTTGGGAGCATATTGCTTATGACCTCCTTTTCAAGGTAAGACCTTTTATGCAATTATTTGCTTGCTGTCCAACCTACAACAGAAATGGTAGATTCTTGCAGAGAACTCGAAACGTCTTGCTTTCTTCTTTGAATCTCACAAATTTTCAACTGGCTTATACAAGACATATAGATAGCATTATAGAATGAATGATTATGACTTTTCTATTGGTTGATTATATTATATTTGTCGAAGTGCTTATTCTTCTATACACTCATTGCCATACTCAGGGAACTCCTCCTGTGAACATGTGATCTTCCTGTGGTATCCACACTAGAAGGTTACAAGCCAGACGACAGAAACATTGGAGGAATGTGTTTAATATACAAATCTTGCCTATATTTCAAGGGCTTACATATAAACGAAGTTGTACATGATCTCTCTGTCTCTATGGGCAATTTTGCTTTTAGGATGATTCTTATGGCTGTGCGGGAAATATTGTAAATTAATGGCAATAAATTAACCAAAATTAACAAAGATGACTCGCTTGTTGCCAGGATTAGCGTTGGTAAGGTCTCTCACAGCCTTACTAAATTTGACCCGTGCTTCTAGCTCTCTGAGAAACCTTCTTAGGTAGACATCAGCGATTTTCCATGTTAAAATATTAGGGCTTTGAAGGAGTTAATACTATTGGATGGGATGCTTTTTATTGGCATTAAAAACACATCATATGCAAGGTAACTTTTTAACGCAGCTTCTACTTAATGGGATGATTAAGAGATTATCTCTGGTTAAACTCTTCACACCTTAATAATGAATATAATCTTCTAGATGTGAATAATTTAATGGTTTTTTTCATCAATGGATAGATAATTGGATAAGCTAATATTTTTTTGCATGTTTTAGAATAGGATCAATCAACATGTTAATTAATCGATTATGATAAATTAGATCGGATTTTGCAGTTTTTTTCTTTTGTAGTACCTCAACATGACATGATCATGCAAGGAGTTCTCAAGAAACATTTTTTCTTTTCTTTTATAAGGTTATTGTTTTAGATGTTTTATATTATAATATTATAAATATATTTCTATATAAATAAAAATATAAATCAAATATTTTAAATATAAATCAAATAGAATAGAATAATATTTAATATAATAAATTTTATTAAATAGTTAATAATAAATTAATAAAATGTTTATTAATAAAATAAAAATATAAAAATATATATTCTTTAATTGTTTAATGTTATCTACTGTTTTGCAGCAATCAATATTTAATTTATTACATTAAACTCCTTTCGTTTTTATGAAATCATATCCATTTTTTATGATATCATATATATAATGTAGGAGGAGTTTTTAATTTATTGAATTAAAAAAAAGAGCTGATGGAACTCTAAGTTTTTTATATGGTATGTAACGATCTATACCTAATTGAGATGTCAATTCATAATGATTAATACAATAAAATCTTTCTATAAATCCCTTGTAGTAATAAAATTAGAATTCAAAGAAATTTTTACTTATAATTTATATTTATAAGAGCTTCTTTGTAGAAGAGTTTAAGCTATAAAAAACATCTTTGGAATTGAACCTATTTTCTTATTAAACGAAGGGTATAAAAAACTAGGTTCATTTTTTGATAAAAAAGAAAGTACTATGTGAAATCTTCGGGCAGAGAACTCGTCGCTGTCTCGACTGTGCTACTGGGGGCCCTAGGGAAGTCGGAATAGGAGAATACTCATTTTGGGTGGGCTTATTACTTAGATGCTTTTAGTAGTTAGCTTCTCCGCACTTGACTACCAAGCGTTTACATACAGTGGGCACGATAATTGGTAAACTACAAGTACGTCCTTCTTAGTCCTCTCATACTAGGGAAATGTCCTCTCAATATTCTAACGCCCACACTAGAAACCCATTTTAAGGAAGCAAAAAAAGAAAAAAATTGGATCTATGTCCAACAAATCACACTTGCTAAGAAAAAGATTTTGCCTCACTCTTGGGTCTTAAGAATGTTAGTTTAAGAATAAGAATGAGTGATTGCCTTTTTCCGACCCTTACTGCCCAACTTGAGAGCGGAAAGCTAATGCATTTCACTTATTGAACAAGGTTCTATGGTCAATGTGCGACTCCTAGATGTCGAGGGCTTTCTTGGGATGATCTCATAGTTCCTATGAGGTGGAGACGATGGAGTCGATTCGTGGATTTTTCTTCCTTTTGCTGCATTTCGCTAAAGGGTTAAAGGGAGATAGTGCATTAAGATGTTCGTAACAGCTAACTTGGTCTTCTTCCCTAAGGATCCCAGATGAGGGAACCCTAGGAGAGTCGCCTTAAATAAATTAAGTAAATGAAAGAGATAACCGAAGTATAAGGAACTTAAATAGTCAAAAGAAAATATGGATTATATCACATCACTTATTCTACTAGATTTTGTACTAGATTTGACGGAGCCTGTTCATGAAAGATATGATTGGGTCTGATCAAGAGACCTAAAAGTCTAATCTAGAGAAGTTGCAGTGCATGGAAATATCCAAAATTTATCTCAAATACAGTGCAAATAGAATCCAATCCTTCTGCATTTCTTTGTACTTTCTTTCGTATTAATTATATTTCTTTATTCTTTCCTTCTTATAAAAGTGGGAAATGCCTTACCTTTGAGTGTGGTTTGAACTATTAATTTACATAATTGAAATTAACCAATTAGGTTTATTCCAATTTGAGTAGTTGAAATAATGAAAATTGGGGTTGGTCGATCAAGTAAAAGAAATTAAATGGAATTCATAACTGTCTCAATCTTATTATTATTATTATTGTTATTGTTGTTTATTTTTTAAATATTCAAGAGCTAAGATCACTCTAATGCTCCTTTTTGACATGCATAAATTGAATCAACAATTAGAACAAGCAAGAAAATGAAAGCTTTATAAATACAGATACTCCCAATACATCAAAACTCATTGCCCATGGATTTAAAAAAACTGTTTCAACATCAAAATTTTGATTTTTGGCCATAATCATTATGTAGGAGAGATGCTTGAATTGTTCAAGGCGTAATATTGAAACTACTATGTAGGCTTTTGTTTACCGAAAATTCGAATCTCTCTCTTTTCGTACTTTCACCTAACTTAACTTATCAGCGTTACTTCTTGCAACTTATCAAATCATATAACAATAGATAACTTTATTTTGTTATACCGTTAATTGATATAGATTTTCTATTCCTCATTTCCATAAGGTTCTCACTATAGATGGATTCATTCAAGAGGAATGGAGAATACTGGATTTTCCATCCAGCATCATTGTAAGTGCACAAAATTAGTCGTTGGTTTCAGATTCCAGTTCGTTAAAGCTGCACCTCCTACTCATTCTCCAATCCTTTCCACATTCACTTCTTTTCGGGTTTTTGTTGAAACTGTAATTGCGACAAGTCCTACCGCATTGGCAACAATGGTTTGAATTTCGTACCGTATCGATTGATACGTTCTATTTCGGCCGGAAATCGGTATCTGTACGGGTATAGTCGGTATCGGCGAAAAATACCGGTCGGTACCGGCCAATTTCGTCGGCACCGGTCGGTATTTAAAATACCGGTCAAATACCGGCCGGTACCGAAAATTTTAAAAAATTGAGGTATTTTTTTGCAAAATTTTCAAAAATTTTCAAAATTTCCCTCCCTCCCTCCTACCTCTCCTTTCCCTCCATTTTTTCGAAGTTTTTAAAATAATAATAAATATTTTATTACTAAT
>JANVCL010000002.1:3700844-3722133 GCA_026546855.1 Erythroxylum incrassatum
ATATGTTGAGATGTTGTGTGTCAACTAGTCTGATTTGATTGTACTGTCATGGGTGGCATCCACATATCCTCCCAGGGAGTATTTGGGCGTTACAATTGTAGTTGACTTACAATTTTCAGGAAATTATACTATTTAATTATATGAAATTTGAAAAACTATTTTTTTGAAATTTAACAAAACATTCTAATATAATTAGAAAACTATTTCTAACACATCTTTAGAAATTACTATTTTGTAACATAATAATCTATTTTCTGATATTAAAAGAAAACCACATTTCAAATTAAATAAAACACCTAAATAATTAAGAAAGTAATTTAGATAATTTATTTAGATGTTAATTTGTTAACTATTTATAAAGTAAAGAATTTGCTTGGGTTTTGGTGACGATGTGGATATTTGGTAGCAAATGGTCAACCATTTGCGACTAAGTGTGGAAGCTAGTTGTCGAAATCGATATTATGCGACTAACATGTCTTTGTCGCAAAAATTGTTTTGGGCGATGATGTGAAAATTATGTAGCAAATTGTCTACCATTTGCAACTATGTGTAGTGGTTGGTGCGGAAATGGTCATCTGCGACTAAATTTATTTCATCGTAAAAATTGAGGGTATTTAATCTAAATGTATCTTTTTACTCAAACAAAAAGCTTAATGGTAGATTAAGGGCTAAAGGGTATATGTTGTCGTATTAATAATGAATTTGGTAAAATGAAAGATACAAATTTTTTAAAATTTCCCAATTTTATTTTGTTTATCAACCAAATTAAAATTAAAGATTAGAAATTCCTATAAATGAAGCAAATTAAGAACAATTGCATATATAAATGTAAAAGACAAATTCTCATTTTGTTATTTGTAGTAGGAATACCTCATACAGAGACTTAATCAATTAAGAATGTAAAGAAAATATTTTAATTAGGATGTAGACCGATATTAAACCAAAGATTCGGGTCCTTACCTAATTCCTCACTTTTATCAATTTTTTTATGTTTTCTTTAATTGTTTTTATTTGTCTAGTTTCATTTTATTTTCTTAATAACAATGATTGTTTAAGTGTAAAAATAAATTTAGTTAACAAAAATGTCATTTATACTTTTTATTATTCTTTTTTAATATATATGATTTCATAATTTTATGTGATCTCACAAAACTGTATTTATTACATATAATTTCTATATCAATTTATGTTTATGATATTTTTTTAAAAATAGCAAAAATTAAAAATCTATAAATGTTGAACAACATTGGCGACGCTTTCGGAATTTGGTATCCAAATGTTGAATATACAAACTGTGATATCATCGCAAAATGGAAGCGCATATAAACGAATTAAGCGAAACAACATTGCATTCATGTAAGGGGCAACGATTTTGTGAATTAGTCACCAAACCAAATGTGTCACCTTGAAAAAAAATTTAGCTGAGACGATGTCGTTTGTGAACACAACCACCTCCCCCCCGCGCGCGCTCCCCCAACCAAAATTCTCTCAGCCTTTCCTCTCTCCTCCGTTTGATTTTTTTCTCTTTTGTCCGCGCATTTTCTTTCATCTTGTTCTCTTTGTTTTCTCCTCCATCGTCTCCTTGTAATTGTAGTCAAGGTAAGTGGTTCGTGCTTTTATGCTCTCAGTTATTTTTTCTTGTTTCATTGTTTCCTATGTTAATGGTTGGTTTTAGCTAGGGTGAGTTATTGAGTTGTTTAAGTTAAAAAATTGTGGTTGTTAATGGTTGAATGGTTGTTTCAATGTGTTAATGTTGGTGACGAATGGAAGAAGATATGATTTTTGTTATTAGTTTGGGTTGAATTTTGGTTATCAGTAAACTATTCGATGAAAGTTCTCATAAGATTTTAATGTTCTATTTTGATAGGGAACAAGCAAGGTAGAGTAAAAGAATTTGGTACTACCATCCCCATCTTTATGCTACGTGATTCTGGATTTTTGAATGATCTAAGAGGTTTGTATATCCAACGCCTTATTGTTGTTAGTTTATGTATTCATTTTAATTTCTAGCTTATACACATTCAAGGGATCATTAGTAAGAGCATATTAGGAAGCTGAGTGAGCATCTGTATCATTTTAAAGGTTTAGGGCAGAGTTTGCTTTAATTAATTTCCTTTTTAATTATTATAAGTTTTTTTCCTTTAAAGCTCATACAATTCATACTTTCAGTACCAATATTTTGTCCCTTTTCCACTGCCTACTAAAATGATTGAATTCTACATATGAAATTGAAGAATTTGAAGGGAGTTCTGACTTTGCTATTTTGAAAAAGAATTATAATGATAAAAGAATATGATATAGATAAAAGAAGTTGTGATCTTAAAAATTGGTGTCATGCATTGCAACTACCATTATTATTATAACAAGGTGAGTAGGTTAGGATTCATCACTTGTGTTGACCAATTACTAATTGATCATTAATGTATGTTTCAACATTACTTATCTTGATAACTTTTTTTCATACAAGGAAGGGGCGTATTATATATTCCATTTTGCCAATGGGAGAAGACTACTCATGCGCGTGGAAGCATGATAAGGTTTTCAATCAAACTCATGACTTTGTTTATACTATGCAAATTTGAATGAAATTTTTACGCATTTCGATGAAAATAAAAGTTATCTTACTTACATTTGACGTTGTTTTGCGCTACTTATGTAAGTACAAACAAATTAATATTACAATTTATTTTTCTATGTAATACTAAGTAATAATTTTTTAGTTAACTCGATTTTTGTACTTTAAATTGTAGGACAAAATGCAGGAGTTGTTGCAGACTTCATTGTCTGAGGAGAATGAACCCAATGTTGATGACATTTGTAGTAATGTCCTTGGTATAAGATCAGGATATATCAAAGGTCTTAGGTATGACCTTAAGCTTGTTGGTGGATCTTTGTCACGACCAACATATGTCACTGCACTTCAAGAGGAGAACCAGCCATTGAAGACTAAGTCACAACGTACAGAAGAGAAGTTAGATTGTAATGTAAAAGAAGTAAACAAGCTTAAAAAGATAGTTAAACAATTACTTGTGTAACATCCCATGTTAAGGGTTTCAAACTATGTCATTAGTAGTGACGACGATGAGGAGTCTTAATTTGTATATGACCTGTAATTATTTTTTGATAAAATGCATTCCATTTTTAATGTTTATTTTATTTCAATTTATTATTATTTAAAAATGTCACCAACATTAATTATAAAATGTAAATAATTTATATTTCAAACTGTTTTAAAAATTGTAATAAATTAAATTATTTTTTAACAATTATAATAAAATTTAAATTTAAAATAAAATTTTTCCACTAAAAGGTATTAGCTACCAAAACAAAATCGTCACAAAATGTCATTACCTACGTTTATAAGAACGTCTCTAAAAAATTTACCTACAAGAAGAAATTAGTAGCTAAAATTATTATGCTACAAAAACATAATCGTCACTAAAAATATTTTGAATTAGGGTAGAATCAATGTTTGAATCGAATATTCTTATATTTAAAGTTCAAATAAATTTGATATTTTTTTCAAATTTAATACAAGTTAAATTTGATTAAATTTAGTTAATTTCATACAGAATCCAAGCAAATTCACTCAATTTGCCATCCCTATTCGTAATCCTTTTCAAATCATCAGTGTATCAAGAAAGCAGATCGATTTCATCATCTAAGCACCCTTCTCGATCACACCCACGAGTGCTTAATTGGCCAACAATACAATACAATACAACTTGGGCAGTCCATATTATTAGTGATTACATGTTCTTTAATGTTTGGTTCTCATGCATTTGCTGCTTGACATCGTTGTTACTTTACCCATATTGCGGCTGTCGTGATCCTGTCTTTGCAGTTTCTTCTTTTTGCCTTCACATGCAAGGTATCTTAATGCCAGGTGAAAGAGTGTCAATCTGAACACAATGTTGATCACTTAACAAATATATTATATATATGTGTGTTACTTTGCAGCCACTCTAGAAAGAGGAAACAATATATGAAAACAAGAGCTACATTTATCTTTTGTTTTGTTTTGTTCACTTTGCATACGTAAGTTGTGAAAAAGGGATGCAGCTACTTATTTATGCATAAATTACAAGCATGAACTATGTGGTTAAACAAGTTTTTGTCTTCGTTTGAAATTTTAAAAATAAATTTTATTTAAAACTATTACATAAATTATACTTTTTTAAAAAAATTGATCTGAAATAAATTAATATATTGTAATAAAATAATAAGTTAAGCATTAATTAATAATTATCAAATAGTTATAATTTTATTTAAGAGTTAGAAATAACTTTACGGTTCATATGATTTTCCTTTATGTGCATGAAAATAGAAGCATACCCTTCACTTCTTAGTGCACATAGGCTTTGTGCATGTATATTAAACTGTAGCCAAACTGTAGCCAAGCAAACCGTAGACATCAGGTTACCAGGTCAACAGTATATTGTTCAGAACTTCTGCTTTGGAGCAGCAAGGAGACAAAAGGTAAAGGAAACTCCATTAGAGAGGTGGGGTTAGGACTTTAGGAAGATTAACTTGATAGAGTCCTCAAGAGTGCGTGACAAGTAAGGCACTTTCTATCATTAATTAGTCGTGTGACACATTCAGGGTCCACATTGTATCCCATCAACTTCACGAGAATTTCCACTGCAAGACCCCACACAGAATTATACTTGTTACGAAGTATCATATTTCTTGGAAACAACCTCGTTATTACATGAGTAATATTACAGGCTGCTGGACCTTTTTAGATCTCGAGCATCAATGTAGCTTTTATTGAGTTGTTCTTATTACTAAGGACCATATCTCCATTAGTTGGATACGCCACATTCTGATGTCCTATGGCGTTTGATAAAAATGGGATCACGGTCAATCAATGTGTTGCTTCAAAATGTTACAGAAACCCCACTCACTGACTTTACCTCTTTTATCAGGTGCTCTTATTTCGCTTTAAATTCAACAAACTGAATCCTACTTGCATAGTCAAAACCTAACTGCATCAACCACAACAGAAGTGACCAGGGTAAGTAAGATTAGATCAACCTCACTTGCCAAGAATCAGACTCTAATTACTCACCGAGGAAAAGCAGAAGATTAGAGACATATGGACGCTACATAAATTCGTGCTAACCTAAAAATTAACTGTTTCGTTGAATTAAATGAAAGGAAAGGACTAACACAAACTGTTATATGACATGAAACCGAATTGATTCAACCACTTTGGCTAATAGCTAAAACTTAGAAATCTATCATATCAAATTTTAGAAACTGAAATCACAATCTTGATTATTTCTGAACCTCACTTTGGCATTAGCTAGGTATACCATATTGGGACCCCTACACAACTTACTTGGGGAGGATGATGGTGGTGGGGATGTTTCTTCTTTTAATTTTCTTCTCCTTTTAGGGAGTGGTTATGGAGCGTGGACAGGATAAAAGAACATGATTGGATTCCAAGGGACGTAATGCAATTCTCTTAATAAAAACTCCAACAGTGAACACAAATTGGACTGATTAATGATGTCATAAGCATGTTTTTCCATCTCCAAAGCAATTGCATCTTGGTCAGAATCTGATGGAAGAGGCAAAATGAAAGGAACTAAGAAATTGCAACGTATTTTCTTTGAAATAGTCATCATCAGATGGGACCAACATCAAAATATAGCAATTAAGATGTTGGAGATACAAGGTTTTGAACGAGTGCTGTGATTTATAAATCCAGAAACAGGCTAAGGAACAAAGAACAAAGAGAAGAGAAGAAAACCAAATCAGAATGCCACCATTGACCTAAACTTTTGGGAAAAGGTAACCTGGATCTCTGAAATTAAATACCAGTACCACCACCAAACTTGGAAAAAAAGACATGTCCTAGAGATCTTTGTATTATACCTCTATCCTTCTCTATTGTTCAAGCCTCAAGTACCAAAACTTCCCCTTGCCCTATTCAGTACCAAACAGACGTATGCTTTTTCTATCAAGTTTACTATAATATCACCATCTTGCATCGGAAGTAGTTTGATTTGCAGTCCCTTCAAGTGCTTGAAACTCAAATTGTCCAATGGCTACTATTACATCAAAACCAGTTAAACTTCAACAACTTCTTCAACAGCAGCAAGAACCTTTCATGCTAGAGGTTTACCTTGTAGAAAGAGGGCATTTAAGAAAGGCGGGGTTAAGTTCAGAAAGTGGCTGCTTCTTTCACAGTAATGGAAGAAAGATCACAAAGAGGTCAGTTAGTTCCAGTCTAAAGCAAAGCAGAAAGAGTATCAGCAATTGTCCAAGAATAATAAAAGCGACATATAACTGGGTCATTTCCATTAATGAGAAGCTGAGAATCAGAATTTCAGATCAAAGAGATGAAAAGTCTAACGTCCCAAAAGGGGTTGGACATAACCAAGAAGGTGCAGGTTTTGGCAAGTTTTCCTCTGCCAGTAGCACGACTGTGTTCAATTCATGTTCTGAAAGTGATGTGGACGAAACCACAACTTCATTGCCAAGAACTAACGAATTCAGAGTAAAGACTACAGAATCTTTTCAACTCTGTGCTCCAACAGAAAGAGAGGTAGGAAAACTGAATATTCTTAACCTTTTTCTTGGTTTGAAGGGAAGTATCGATACTAGATGTAGTTCTTGAAATGTCCAAGGAATTGCAGACATGGTTGAGTTATCCACGGAGCAAACAGGCTATTTCACATAGAAGGTTCAAGTGGAGAGAAATAGAAGAGACTAAACCACTGAGCCCGGTTTCAGTTCTTGAAGGGATACCAGGTCATGGAGGATCACCACTTCATAAAGGTTAGTATCCATTACTTTTCATCAAACTATCTTTGGCTGCACAGGTTTATTCTATAGAAGATCAAAGCTACAATATAATGAAAGATGAGACTTCTCATAAACAAACTCACTCTAATGATTCCCCAAAACACTTGGTAAATTAACAGCTTTTCAGCAAACAAAGCAACTCCTGTTTGATTGTCTACGGGAGATAATCAAAAACCAGGTAAGGAAGCAGAAGCCACGGGAACATTTCAAAGAATGCTTGGGGCCAGAAGAGCTGCGGAGGATCATTGATGAAAAAACGAAGTCCTGTTGGAAAGTATTTGGGGACAGGTTGAACTTGAAAAAGCTGTTGGACTTAGATTTAATGCATTCAACACAAGAATGGAGCAGATACGAACACCAGCAGAAAGATATTGCAATGGAGATTGGAGACAGCATTTTCGAAGAGATCAAGAATTCGACTATTGTGGAAATTTTACACTTCTTATCATCAATCGATAGAAATTAAAGCCATTTCAAAATTGATCACCATACGTTTTCAATTTCGTTCTGTGAGCTAAACGTGTCAACTCTACCTGATATGTATACCCATGTCTTTTGCTAATAGTTGACCCCAAAGGCACCATAGTATACTACTACTCATTTTGGTCCAAACAAAGAAGACAGAACTCTTCTTCATTTCTGTTTTTTTAGCCAAAACAGTATTACATGTACCTCTTATCCTCCATGCCCTTAAGATGTTCTGAAGTCTTGATCTGGTTATGGTTTAAAAGCACTTAAAAGTAACACATCAAACTGACTAGCCCGTTTTTCATCTTGGGCAATAAGCATGACTTATCCACTAAACGATGTTTGAAATACAATTGTAATACTCAGGATAAACTATTTTTTCTCAAATCCTATTGGCTTAAGATCAACTAATTCCACCTTCATCAACCATTTCGAATTATTTTAAATAAAAACAATACTGAGATTTACTTTGCATGTCTTCACGCCAAGTAGGAAACGCCAATTCTAAATATCTATTCAATGACCAGCTTTTATATAAACAGAATCCAAAACTCCAAGGCAAGATTTATACTGCCTTTTATGCATGAGAAGATTATACAATTAGTTAAGACTACATTAGGAAAATAGAGTTTCCAGAAAAAACAATAAACTAGCTGAGAAATTCTCTTATCAGGTCCAAGCATTTAAATTAGTATTTCTCCAAATATGTAAGGGAACTACTGGATTTCTCCATCCTCACCAAGCTCCCCATCTTCAAGCTCCTCATATCCACCACTTTTACGGGACTCGCGGTGATCTCTTTTGTGCCTTCTGTGCCGGCTTTCACTATCTGATTCAGGTGTATATGCATGCTGCAAAGGGCTTTCATGTGAAGAAAAAGTCGAATATTCCACAAGATAACATGAAAAACAACAGAAGTCTCATACCTTTCTAGATTTCTTACGTTCACTTCCATGCCTGCGTGACTTTTTAGACTCCTCTTTTTCATCCCTATCAGAACTTACATCATTGGTTGCGCTCTGATGCCGTTTCCAGTGCTTCCTATCTTTATCTTTCTCCCTTTTCTTATCTTCTCTATGGCCATAACTATCAGTTCCGTCCACATTGTCACTATCTGTTTCATCCTTAGTTCTTTCCTTTCCCTTTTCCCTTTCACGCTCTTTCTCCTTCTCCTTTCTCTCTTTCTCTTTCCGCTTCTCTTTTTCCTCTCTCTCCTCCTTTTTAGCCTGCAAACAAGAAAAGTTTATAAGAACAGAGCTCAAGAAACACTGCAATACATGAAAAGTATTTGTAAATTAAACAGCATAAATAATAAATTTATAGAAGAGCAATTCCAAACACATGTCAAGAATGAGCTTGACAGGTGCAAACACCATGTGAAGGCTGCATTTTTATTTCCAATCATATCGTGTTCAACTATGAGAACAGTACCTGATGCCATTCAAAAACTTTTGGGAATATGAGTCAAACTAATAACAAGAGTATTTCTACTAAAACATCTTTCATAAGTCCTAACACAAAAATACTGATTTATCAATATAAGGGATACTCAAATCAAGTCATTTACCCTGTTCATGGATACCCAATCATAATTGAGAAGGAAATACATGTACCTTTTCCTCCTCACGCTTTCTTTCTTTCTCTTTGGCCTTTTCCTGCAAATGGGCAATGTACTCCTCAAAAATCTCTCTCCTCAAACTATCTTCCTCAATTGCCCTGCAAGAGAAAACCAAGATGAAAAAACCATTAAACAAATCTAACATGAAAAAGGATCTTACTAGTGCTGCCAACAACTGTAATACCTATACTCTTGGCTCTCTTCAACTAGTGATTTGCAATCCTCCCAATCAGAATTTGCAGTTATGTCCTAGAAAAGAACATTTGATTGTAATACATATAGGACAAAAGTAGAAACATTTATTTTTCAAAAAAATAAGTAGAAACATTTGAAAAATAATCCAAAGGCAGAATTGCATTCATGATGTTCCCAAAATAGATTTTCCGTACTTTGTATGTTTGCAACAGTTTTGTGAATTCATCAGCAAGGCGCTGACGCTTTTTAGCTTCCTTCTCCTCCTTCTCCTTGGCTCTCTCAACCAGCTCCTCATACAAAAGCTTCAAAATACCAGACACAATTAGATCAGTATGTTGATAATAGGCCAAATAGTGCCAATGAACTACAGATAAAAGTAAGCAGCAAGCTGAAGCAGTATGAAGTTTGCATGCAAATGTCCAAGAAGCTTGTTCATACAATTGTCTCTCTGATTATTGCCATTTCATGTTCACATTCTTTGACTTCTTCACGTGGAAATAGACAAAGATAGGTATCAAACATGTCCACCCAGCAATGGGGATGAAGGCAACATTGTTTACATAAAAAATAAAGGCAAAAATATAAAAAAGGTTTGAGAAGTTTAATGAACTTCTGATTCTTCATGAGAAACTTTGCAGTTTAATAAACACTGCATATCTAAGATAGTAATGTGGTTACCATATATAGCCGACAACTTCATAAGTGAATCGACTTCCCAATAACATCAAGATCTCAGGTCTCAAGGGTGAAAATTGTGAGCTCGAAAGCATTAAATGCCATATACCTTTTCCAATAGCGCCAGACACTTAATATAGGCTACCCAAATATAATACAATACAACTCCACAGCCTCATCTAGAATCAGAAGAATCAATAATTTCAATTTGAAAACTGCCATCCAATTCATGATGCAAGCCTCTAACTCCACAATATATGATGAGCTCACAATTCAAGTTATTTCTTATTCTTGTTAACATTCCCTAATAACAAATTTGAGAGGTCATTATTTGATTTGACTAAACAGGTACCTTCAGATTGATATCTGATATAGGAGGAGAACCGATATCATCAGAAGTAGCAGACCTGAAGTCTTCAAACGTCCAAGTTGACAACATAGTGATCTGCAGCCATAAATGTTAGACACAAATTAAGGGCAGTAAACATAGAAGAGAAGGTAAGATAAACCCTTACCTTTCCTGACTTCATTGCATCCTTTATCCGAGTTTTGTCATCGTGATACTGTTAACATATAAAATGGGTTAGACCTGTAGACCTCAACTCCTAGCAGTAGGAACCAGAAAGGGGGGAGGGGAAGAAAAAAAAAGACAACATTCAACACAGTTGGACAGCAAGCATGTTAAAGAAAAGTTTAAGAGTTGCAAGTAGCATTGAGTCACACAATTACTCGGAGCTAAAATCTCAAGTCCCCATCTAGTGCCAAGACAGGAGAGAAAAATCAACAAACACCTCATACAAGTTTTCCCAGCCTGTCCTCTCTCTTTACATTTTCTTAAATCCATAAAACATCAAAATGGCATTTTACATGAGCCCTTAAAGTTTCCCTACTGGTTATCTTGCTGGTCCAAACAATTAAGCAGTGTTCTTAACATCACATCCATGCAAAATCGAGAGAGTGGAATCTGGAATATTTGTTCAGTTTCTAATTAAATACAGCACAAAAGATGCACCAAATTTTCACCACTAACACTACCCAGATAATTGGTTCAAAAACAGTAACCACAATCATGGGAAACTAGTGACAACTGTATAAAGGTTAGAAAATCTTTAAGCCTTTTGCCTCTTCACCGATCCACAACTTGCAAGCAGAATCTGGTGTGATAGGTCCAAGAAAACTAACATAAATTACGAATCAACTGTGAGACAGGTACCTGCTTCTCTAATTCTTCAGCAGCACCCTCATACAAAACTTTTGGTGTTGAACCAGAGGTGTTCGTAGCAACAGCATGGTATTCGTCCGAGTGCTTTATCTAATCAAACAAAAACCAAATATAGGTTTCAAACAGTCCATTGCTCCTCATATTTATTTACCAAGCAACAGTTATTTATATTTGTCTTAACACTAATCAAGAAATGACCTTCAAACAATACTCCCGCCAGCGAGTTTTAGCTGTCAGTGCACCAGCAGCTATGTGTTCTTCTATCATTTTGCGAAATGCATCACGATTTTTCCGCTCAATTCTTCTCAGCTTTTCCTGTTATCCGGTAATAAAAATCATTAGAACAAAATTAGTCTGAAATACAAGAGTTTCCACACAGATTCTACCTTGTGTATCTTCTTTTGTTCCTCCTCTTCCCTCTCCAAGTCACGGATATAGTCCTGCACCACTAGCATCACCGTTAGCTCCTGTTCAAACAAAAAAAGTTCTATAAAACTTACAAGAGGTTTACTATACCTGGTAAACAAGTAAGCGGTCAAGTTTTTCGAGGCGCAAGCACCTTTCATCATCCTCCAAGCGATCTTGAACTTTGCGCCACTGGCTATTCACCTGTGATTGAAAAGCATACCATGAGACACTTCAGAAATCAAAATCAAAACCATGAATATCTCATTAATACCTTAATGAAGTCACACGACTCAAGAAATTTTCTATATTCTGCCAGATGTTGCTTGTGCTCCTCTGCAGCCTTTTCCTTTTCCTGAATTATGTGTAGGCATAAGTAACAGCATGATAAGACCGATCATCACATCATCTTACTCATAAAATCAAAAGTAATCATTCTATACCAATGCATGAAGTTTGTATTCATAAATAATAAAACAGAAATAAATACACAACCCTTCCTTTACCTTTCTCTCCAGCTCCACAACATAGCTGTCAAAAAGATCCTCCCTGTCTCTGGCTTTTTCAACAGCCTTAAACCGTTCATCATTCTCGAACAAACTGACAGCTTTACTGATAGCAAATAATGAAGAGTTAAGATACTGAAATCTCCATATGTAGAGCCATAAGTACTGCACAAAGAAACAAAACTCCAAAAAATAATGCAGAGAGACTTGAACCTCCATTTCATTGATGAAGTAAGTTCTGTGGACTCCTGAAACAAGATCAAAGTACGGAAGGCATTGTCACAATGAGAAATATATACCAAAGAAAGAAAAAAAGAAGAGCCTCAGCTGCATTAACGTACTTCTAACATCTTTGTGAATTCCTCTCTAGCTTTTTTCTGCCTCATTCTCCTCTCCTCAGCCTCTATCTTTTTCCTATGACCCAAGTACTTAAACACCAGAGACGAAGAAATTTAAATCAGTACCCGAGCACTACGTTAAATGATCGCACAACAAACTCCTTGAAATATATTTACCGCATTAAATGCTTGCTTCCGTTCTCCGGGTGTTTTCAGTGCACCAAATCGTTTGTCATTAATGATCTCTTTCATTGTCTAATATAAGATTGTAACATCAATAAATAGTCATTCAATGAGGACATAAATGGCAAGAATGAAACAAAATCATGTTACCTGTTCCCAAGTCCAATCAGACTGAACATTTACAGATTCAAGAAGAGCTCTGAACACGTTTTTTGCCTCCTGAAGACATGAATAGCATAATTAAGAAACAAACACAGACAATAAAAATGACATTTATGGACAGCAGTGACAACAGTTTTCCAGCATGGAAAAAAAATTATGGCACCACTCTTTTTATGGATCAGCATGAATGTTGATTGGAAATTGATTCTATAATACCTGTTTATTGGCAAATACTAAAGGCTCATCATCTGAGGTCTTCTCCTCCAAGGCCAAATTAGTTTTGCCTGCATCAACAGTTCCTTTTCTTGCTTCCTGCAAGCAACACATCAAATTAAAATTGATCATTTCTCTCACAAGTATACAGACTTTTGAAAGAAGAGCATTAGCTTGTAGGTATATGCAAATGTGGATAATCAAAGCAAGATACATATATCTCTTCCTTGTTCTCCACAGTATGAAATAGCATTTATGTTTATTTAAGTTGAGCAAATATTCATCCCCAATTAACAACTTTAAGTCAGAACGTCAAGTTAAAACCTCAAGATCCTGATCGAATGATCCGTCCCCAGAACTTCCACCGCCATGGATTGCTATATTGTCAAAACCACTCCTGCAAATTTTTCAAGAAATGCAAGGCAACAATCAAAAGACAGGACATCCAAATTGCAGACATCTTCACAATATAAAAAGGACAAGGATTCATACAATGATGTTGCCCGAGCATTGGATGAAGGACTAGGAACCACAGTACTCCCTGAAACAGAGGTTGGCAAAGCTGTCGTGGCAGCAGGCGGTTGGACGCTAGCAGTGCTTGTTGGTATAGAACTTGTAACGGCAATATTTGTTGATTCTGTAAATACCATAGAGGAAGAATCAGCAACAGGTACCACAGGTGAATTTGAAGCTACTCCAGCCAGTGGCGCAGATGGACCAGAGGCAACTGAAATATTTGTGTTAGAAGCATCCTCCACCGTGGCAGCAGCAGTTGGTGGGACTTGAGAAGTAGCATCTGTCACTACTTGATTTGCCTGAATAACTGTTTGTTGAGCTTGCTCACGAGCTAACTGGAAACAAGCAATGAAGAGTTTAAATCAGAATGCAGCAGTACAGAAGAGGAAACTATTTGAGAACACTTTTATACCTTGAGTTCATCAGGCATCGACCATTTAGATTGCTTTGTAACCTTGTTATAGTAATACCTGCATATGGCATACACAATTTAGCTACATTTCTGTAAAAACAAAAGATTCAAAACCCATCCTGATAAAATATTTATCATAAAAGTTGATTAATCGAGAAGTAAACACACTTCTTCCCCTCTGGAGTTGTGAATTCCTTCCAGACAGTAGATGCATCAGCTCTCTGCCAAAATAACATTAATTGTCAAGAAAAGAATCTTAATAGTAAGAGATATAACAAAGGATACACTGTTAGCATATTTACCTAAAATTCCAATATAACTGGAAAGAAACAAGGTAAATTTGTTTATTCAAAATGTGTGACAATCCCACAGGCAAAATCACATAGATATATTAGAAGAGAGTGAAATGTTAAGAATACGAATTATAAATATAACAGCTGTATGTGTGCTAAAAATGTAATGGAAAAATATCTCAGATAAAAGAATAATGAATTCTGCTACCTCAAAACAGCTTAAAATATACTGCAAATTAGCAATGGTCGCCAATTATTTGATTCATTTTGAACATACTTTGGAGCATAACCACTACAAGCCATAACTGGCCCAAATATTTCAACTGTGATAGAAATAGAGCAGAAAAAGAATGTGAAACATGTACAGTTAAAATACAAACCACTTGAAAACAGTTGCAACACGTAAATCTCATAAAGTATATGCCAGATAACCGTTGTTCAGCCAAACAAAAAAAAGGTTAACCACCAAAGGGCCACAACATGAATAATGCAAACGACAATGCCAGGAAACAAAACTTGATGTTGTTATGGAACAGTTACGAACGGAAATGGGTGAATGAAACACAAGCAACCCTCTTCTGGTGAACGATAACCATCAAAGAGGTCAGGCAAAAGAACCGAAGCATGCAAAGCTATTTCTTGAATAGAATCCTCTAGGGATATTTCACTGATAGGTTCTATAGGAACAGGACAATTCTATTTGGTCGAATACCTAGCGACAAACTCCTATGTTCCTTTCATTACAGTATTTCTAAACAAGTTCCTGGATAACAAGCCTAAACAATAATCAAACAGGAAACTGAAACACCAATGAGTTGATTAAAGTTGAACACCGAGGAAATCCAGATGGACAGAGTAACACAATGCTCCACAAAGAAACTGACATATAGTAACTTGGGAGTAAAGGACAAGTGGAATTAGACATGATACTAAGATATACATCATTCAAGATATGTAATCTCTTTGATACTAATCTATATCAATCATAATCAACCACATTCCATTCTCATTCTAAAACTCATTAGGAAATAATGAGAAAAATAAGGCAGTTATTATTCATGTTGGTTAAACATGTCAATAAGCCAAAGCCACATAAAAGCTTTCCCAACATGACAAAGAAAAAGGAAATAACAAAATATTGCCTGCCTCGAGAAACTGAAAGCCCGCCTTCACAATGAGCATATAGACCAGTCGTTAAATTTCTCCACACTTGCCATGACAGCTACAGACCAGTAAAACAAACATGCAAACAAAAGTAGAACTCAAATAAAACAGTGTCGATCAATTAAGGAATGACTATTATTACAACCACAAAAAGGGAACATTGTTCTAAACAAATAACAAGATATGTCAAAAGAGCACGTAAGGCAATTAGCAAGGGCAGCATGTAGACTTTGGGAAGAATGAACTCATGGATAATGGCTAACCTCAATTGGTGTCATCAATTCAAGGGGCTTCTCCCAACTAGACTGCTTTGTTTTCTTGTTGTAATAATATCTAGCAAAATAATTTATACAAAAGATGTCAGGTATTGCAACACACAGAACATGAATGTTTTCAATCATATTCGTATAACCACAAGTGAGGGATTAACATGAAAAGAACAACTACTGAACAAAAAATATATATATAATAGGATAAAGATCTTAAAAAACAGAATATGACACCTCCAACAAATGCATACCTCCTCCCATCAGCAGCTGTATGCTCTTGCCAGTCAGATGAAGATTGCTGAGATAGATTTGGAATGTTTGCTGTCTGTAGTCGCAAAAGGAATGAGAGTTTAAATACATAACAAAATGATCAGAGGTAAAAATAGCAAAGAAAATGATGCATAGAGATGCACAAGAAAAAATAATTGCCCCTGAAGAAAATCTAAGCCATTGTTGATGAATATATGTAACTGCAATTGCCATTAGAGAAAATTAATTGCTCAAGAAAAGCAAATTATAACAGCCTGTGGTAGACAGAAAAAATAAAAGAAACAATTAAAAAGGAGCATAAAGTACTCTAAACATACTTACAGAATGGTTTCACTTCACAAAGCAACAACATATGGACAACTTACAAATTAACTTCCTGAAAAGCTCAAGAATACACCTCATGCTATTTCAATAAGCACATTGCATATGCTGAGTAAAAGGGCTTGATCACTGTCTATCCAACAAATTTAAATATGCAGATAGCAAACTAATGACGGACAGTCCTTCACTAAAAACAATTAAGATAACAATTAATTTTTTAGAGGAAATTTTCCAAGCATCTTCAACACCACTCCAAACAAATACAAAGTATATTGGCATTGAACCATGGAAAACATACACCCTCCGGTTAGAAGAAAAGAAGATGAATGAACACTCACTGAATCTGAAAAAGATAGAGGAGGCTGCTGTCCACCAGGTTGAGCAGGCACAGCCGATGATGAACTGTGACCTCCAGATGACAGCCAAGTTTGTCCCCCTACAGGCACAACAGGGGCATGTGATTGTGACATAGGCTGGAATTGTGAAAATGTATTGGCACTGTTTTGCGGCTGCACAAAATTGGATGGTACGTACTGAAACAAAAAATGTAAGTAATGCAAAAAGTAGTTAATTAAATCAGCAAGACAATTTGAGAAAGAATTCGCAAGTAATATCTTACAGCATAAGCGGAAGAGTGAGGAATTCCAGATGCTCCCATATGAGGAGCCGTTGGCTGTGACTGTGGTGAGCCAGATGTAAGAGGTCTATTTGGTTGACCATAAGGCATAGGCATAGCCTGAGATAAAGATGTAGCGACACCAGGCTGAGCTGACCATGGTGGTAGATGCTGCATTGGTTGAGAGAATTGCAACTGTTGATTTTGACCAGACTGCATCCCAACATTAGAAGTAGGAATGGGTTGTCCACCAGGCCGAAACTGCTGAGAACCTGTGGGAATGAATGGCTGTCCCTGCTGTGTTGGAACCATTGGACGAAACTGCAAGGTCATGTATACAGTAGTAAAGACAAGATTGTGAACAAGTTCCAAACAAAAGAAGTCACCACAGTAGAAGAAATTACTTGCATAGGTAAGGGTGAAGCAAAACTTGGGGGACCCAAGGATCCAACTGCAGGTGGCCAAGGTGGCTAGAGAGAGAGGAGGATTAATAGGAAAAATTAAGCATTATTTCCTTGCAGAACATTTAACAGGCATAATATAAATAAATATACAAAAAAGAACAACCACGGCCAGTGGGAATGAAGAGAGATGAGAAGTCTAAAATGAAGAAAATTTTCTGCTGGGAGTAACTATGTCAACACATCAGCAAAGTAAACCATAGCCAATTGGATCTCGAATAGATTTAATTTGTTAGACTAGGATTCAAATCAGATCAGGGTTCTACCTGTCCACCAGATGATTGAGAATTATTGGCCATTCCAGCACATTAGTAAAGCTTCTGACAGCTACAAGGATTGGCACAGAACTACCAATAACTTCCCATAGAAACTAGTAACACTTCTAACTGAAACTCAGCAACACGGCACGTGTCCGCAAAACCTTAGCGGCCTGTTGGTTGCAAGCACATAAATGCTCCAATTACAAATTATATTCATCCAATTAAACAGTTTCCTAGATAGACAAATGTTCATAACAATACACATAGTCAACCCATCAAAGCATACTATGTAAGTTGTAAATGGCTGAAATAGCCACTATCCAGCCGGAAAGGAGAGAAACTCGTTCACAACGAAGCTAGACATGGAGGAAATTAAGCGCCAATCTCTTTCAATTATTGAATGCCCGTTGAAAAGCACGTGTTCATTTCACAAATTCAAGTACTGGTCGCTAATTCAAGATTGTTCACCACGAATAAAAGAAGAAATATACCAAAAAACAACTAGACACCAGTTTTTTTGTGTATAATCAAAAACATATATTAAAATATTGAGACAAACTGGAAAGGATTTTTTTTTTTAATGTGCAAACTATTCGCTGCGAGAAACAAGCAAACAAGCTCTTAGAGATTCAGAAAATAGAAATTAAATTGTTCAATCGATTTTTCCAATTCTAGCTTGTAATTTACCTAGAGGCACCAAAATCAATAGAAGAGGAACGAATTGAAGATACAGTTTTACTTACAAGAAGGGCAGAGAAGCAACCGACTTTGAGTAAACAGTTTCGAGAGGAAATAGCAAAGATCTCTCAGAGCGAGTTCTGGATGTTTAGGGTTTAAGAAGCAAACAGGTGTTCTGTTTTTTTAACCTCTTTGGCTTTGGGGGAAAATTAACCAAACAGTATTGATGTTCGCTTGTTTGTATATGAATATTGGGAGAGAGTCAGAGAACGCCGAACAGGCCGTAGCTTCTGAATTAAATGGGTTTCTGTGACTTTAATTTTTAAAACCCTTTTATATTTATAAATGTAAACAAGCATTCAATGGTAGAGGTCCGGATCGGATTGTAATACCCACCCGTTTGGGGCTTGGCCCAAGATGCCCTTCGATTCAATCTCTAGTGAAATAAACAAATATGTAAATTCTTTTTTTAAATAATTCTTTTTAAAGAATATAACCAAATTATAATGCACTTCAATTTGAAAAAATATAATTATTCAAGAATAAAGTTATTTAATAATTTATATAATATATTTAATAATTTATTCGTTACATAAAATGAAATTTTATTAATATAAAATTTTAAAAGATGTTATCAAAATATTTTTCATATTTTTAATTATTTAAATTTATAAAGTAATTTTTATAGGCAGATTTGATTGTTTGGAAACAATTTCTTTAATAAATAAGTATAAGATTGTATTTTTTTTGGGAAATTGGTTGTGATTATATTATTAGGCCATCACGTCTTAAAGCATCAATAATACAATCATTGCAGCGAATAACCCACTCCATAGAATCTGGAATTAACAACGCAACTTATGCTAACAGATGAGCTACATTATTAGCCATCCTATGAACATGATGTAAAGAAACACCATCAATCTCGCTCAATAGAGATTTACAATCAGAGAATTCCAAATTATGACTAGAATTGACTTCTACTTGAGTTGATAATAAAGCTTTCATCATAAGTAAATAGTATGTTTCAACTTCAATGTTTGTCCATCTTTGTCTCTTGATCCAGCTTAGTGCCTCCCTTATGGCTAAGGATTCTGCCATGAAAGGATCAGAATTGCCCTATAGACTACACTGACAAGCTAAGAGGATTGAACCATCATCTTTGCGCACAATAATATCCACACCCAAAAATCCAGTAGGTGAGGTTGTTGCATCAACTTCAACTTTTAGCCTTTGTTTGGATTGAAGGAAAGCAAGAGAAAAGAAAGGAAGGGAATTGAATTTATCTTATTTTCCATTGTTTGGACAAAAATAAACAAAAAGAAAGGGAGAAAATAAAGAAGAATAGGAGAGAAATTTGAACCAAATGCATTTCCCACCAAATAGGTGAGAAAGGAGGGGAAATTCAAGACAAGATAAGCCTAATATAAGTAAATTACCATTTTATCCTTATTAAATCTAACAAGTAAAGATAAACAAGTTCTATGATCAAGGGCATAAAGGTCTTACAAAATTCACTTCCATTCAATTTCCTCCTTTGATAAATTAGGAAAACAAACAAAGGAAAAGAAATCACATTTCTCTTTCATTCTTTTCTCCTCTTTTCCTTTCAATATTTCATTTCCTTTCCATTGTGTAAGTAAGGATCCAAACAAAGGCTTAGTTTCCCAGGAGCTAGAGCATGCCAATTCAAGTTGCTATTCACTTGGTCAGCAGCTCAATGACTTGAAACTCGTACTTGTAACCATCCTGTCAAGAAGCGGCGTCCTTGTTGAACAATTCCGACTGGGCTGCTCTATTTAGTTTTCCAAACCACTGCATTTTTATGTTCCCAAATTGACCAACACAACATAACTAGTAACTGTACCTGTTTACCATTTAAGATTTGCAAAGTTTGCATTATCCACTCCATGAAACTTGCTGCTTGTGGGAACAGATTGCCAAAAGTTGAAGATAACCAACATTGTTGCACAAATGGATAAGTGACTACTGTATGCAGAGCTATTTCAGCGTGTTGATGACACAATGGGCAAGTATCCAGGACTGCTACTCCTCTTTGGTTCAGCTGACTGGTTGTTGGTAAGATATTGTTGCATACTCTCCACATGATTGATAAACATTTTAGAGAAACCTGTACCCTCCATAGCTTTCGCCAAGTATCTCAGACAGCTTCACTGCTATTCATCATACTCGCAACAGTTAGAAGCTTGTAGGCTGATTTTACTGAGTAATGGCCCTTCCTCTCCATTTTTCAAAAAAAGCTTGTCATTTTCACTACAGAAACCTAAGGGAATTGCCAATATTGCTTACTAGTTGACCTTATTCAATTCTGATTGTATCCGATTCAAATTCCAGCTACCATTCTCAATAAGCTCCAACACTAGCATGTCTGGATGATTTGCATTTATAGGTATGGTAATTTTTGAATCTGCTTGGAACGATAGCCATGGATCTAACCATACACTCACATGGAAATTGTTCCCTATCCTTCAACATATACCTTCTTTGATCAAATTCTGAACAAACCACAAGCTGCGCCACAAAAAGCTAGGGTTAAAGCCCAATTCTGATAATAAATAATCTGCCCTATGAAAATAACAAGCTCTTAAAATTCTTGCAGCCAAAGAATCTGGTTTCTACACTAATGACCAAGCTTGTCTCCCTAGCATTGCTTTATTAAATTGATGGAGTTGTTTAAACGCCAAGGCCCCGTTTGGTTGATGGGAAAGTAAAATGAATTTGGAATATGATTCTTTGGAAAATAAATCTATGGAAAGTAAAGATATTCATATGTTTGGATACTTATAAGAATCATAATAGGAAAGTTGGGTGGATTCTTATTATAGTGTTTGGTATGCAACAGTATTTTATGGAATGTAACTTAATTTTGACTTGTGTTTCTAATTATATCCCTACAAATCGAATAAAAATTGAAATCGTTAAATAAGAAAAAATATAAACCTGAAGATTGTCAATTGAAACTTCTGAGTAAAAATATTCAAAATCTAAATATCGGCTGATAATAGAAATTTTAAAAAATAGGGAAAATTTTCAAAAAAATTTAAAATTTCCCTCCTTTCCTTTTATCTCTCCTTCCTCCCTTTTTTTAAAGTTTTTTAATTAGTTATTTTATTTATTTCAACTTTTATAATTATTGTGAATTTTTAATTTTGTTTTTAAAATAATAATAAATATTTTTATTACTAATAATAATTATAAATTAAATAA
>JANVCL010000002.1:3733676-3751534 GCA_026546855.1 Erythroxylum incrassatum
AGGATATCATAATGTACAAATTGAGATGGATTCATAGATTGTTCATAATGAAATTCTTAAGAATAAAAGGACAGGCCAGTGGAGAATTTGTCCTTTTCTTACTGATATTTTGTACAGGATACAACATTTGCAGGGTATCGATTTTTTCCTAATAAAACGTGAAGCTAATAGCGCCGCTGATTGGTTAGCAAAGCAAGTCAGCTGGAAGATTAGGATTGGTAATTAGGTTTTAACACCTCCATCTTCTTTGGTTGAAATCTTGAGCAGAGATGGCTTGCCAGCACCTCCTTAACTATTTTCATGTTGAAGTGATATACTTGAGTTACTACAGTGTTTAGTTCTCTTCTGTGTATTGCTTCCTTTTTTCCTTTGATCTTTTGTGTGACACTATTGTTTCCATTTGTTCATTTTAATAAGATTTCTTCTTATTGGCCAAAAAAAACTCAAGTGATTGAAATAGTAAAGGACGTAAACAAAGATATTCGAGAAAGAAAACAACTTTCTTAACAATGTGGCTTCGTCAATGAAATAATAACAAGTTGTCTACCGAGAAATCTACCGTGAAATTTCATTATCGTCACTGGAATATTCACACACAACAGCTGAAAAATTACCAACAAAACAAACACTTTTTTACCGAAACGTTACAAATGATGGAGTTTCAACCGCACAAAAAAACTTATGGAAGTTTTTCCATAAAAACACACACCAACAGTCCATAATGGTTACGCAAAAACCAGAAAAACGCTGTTGCGAGATTAATACCTGTCATTTTTTTTTGACGCAAAACCGACAGCACTATCATTTGGGAAATCCAATGTAAAGATCTCTGTGTTTAAGGAACACAGCTTTAAGGTTTAGACAAAAGAAACATGTGGTCTGTCGGTGTGTTTTTCGATTAGTCTCTTTCTGGTTCGTACGTGTGGGGGCGTTACTGAGTGGATTCCTAGCCGTGCATTACTTCAAGACTCTTAACGCATTTCGCCACTTTCGATTCAAAACGATGAACATAATGCGAAAACTGCGAAATCATGATCTGGTCCTAATATTTGGAAATCACTATTCATGTTACAATTGAGATTAAGTCTTACATCATATTTTTAGGAATTCCAATGAACACGACCAGATCGAATCATGCTAAAAAATTATTAACTTAGAAGGAATTATCATTTTTTCTATTAAATCTACCCATTTAGAAAATTGTTATCTATTTTAAGCAACTAACTCAACTTTATGTTAAATAACCGTTTCATCACAATAGCTTAAGCTGTTGTATAAAGCTAATTTAGTTGGTTTTAACTTTTAACACATCTCTGGTTAAATTAATAATGTAAGCACATCTCATAGCTCGGGCTGGAATTAATTTGCATGAAGATAGGTTTTTTATGAAAGAAGCCCCATCGGAAGCTGATGCGGTGATTACTGAAGAGCAGCACCTCCGTGAACCACCGTGAAGATTAGTTTTTCTTTTGAAGAAACCCAGATTCTACTATTTATTGGGACCTTTGGATCATGATCAGCCGCTAAAGATCTCACCGTTACCGCAGTCATTTTCTGGTCTTCAAGCTCGTTTCATGGACTAGCTTTCTGACCCGTGTTGGTTTTCGTTTCGCTTTATTGGAACCTCTGTTTCCTGTTTTACTTGTTGCGTGGCTTTGAACAGTTTCTTTAGCTTTTGTTGTTTTTTATCAATAAAGCCTGGACAGATGGTATTAAAATAAAATAAAATAATGTAATTAAATTTTAATAATTTAGTCTAGCATCACAATTTAAATAATTTAAACTCACTAAAATTAAATAATGATATAATTTTAAACATTAAAAATGTAATTTATACCTTAATATTTTATAAAATTTTAATAAAATTATTTAATAATTTTAAGGTATAAAATAATACAAATAAACGGCAAAAACTTAAATAAAATTATCATTAAATATTAAATACAAATGATACATTTACATTTAATCAATAAAAAATGCTTGAAAAGTTAATCGGTAGTCATGTGATTTACATATAAATTTAACCAGAGATGAACATCGATTACTTTATATCCCTTGTCTGCTAAATATTCCAAAACCAGTCCAAAGCATAAGAGTTGTGACAATTTGACGTGCAAGTTAAGTATCTAAACCTTTGGCCTTTGTCTCTAACGATTAACGAAGCCTAGTAGTTGGAATTTGTCCATCGACGGTGCTTCTGCAACCGTGACGGCACTAAACTCCATGAAAATGTATGCTAACACGGAGCTCTGAGCATTACGTACGCCGGTGTGCTTTTGGCAACGAGAAGATGACAAATATATATACGTAAGTTTTAAGAGTGACTTTAGGGTATGTTTGGTCTTAATCGAAATTTGAACATAATTTAAATTATCTTATAAAAATTAGATTAAACTGGAGAATAAATTTGAATTAATATTAGATTGAAATTAAAATCAAATATTTAATATAAATAAACTTAATTCAAAATATGATGGGAGTCTAATTTAAAATTTTTAAATCATGTTTATTATATGTTCTTTTATAAAAAAAGCTATTATTTTTTTATACCTCTTTCACAAATATTTATAATTATTATTTCAAAATAGAAAATAATTTTTTAATTTTTGATGGAGTTTATTTATTATATAGAGGGACATTTATAATGAAATTGGGTTCTGAATCGTGATCTATTGGGCCATGTTCAGAAAACAGTATAAACTCTGTAGCGTCCAACCCCAAGTTTCAGAGTCAAAGTCCACAGCACATTTTGCGCTGCGTTTTAATTGGACCGTATATTTCGGGGTTAAATGTGAAAACTACAGTCCCTTGTACGTTACGACACTCGGGTTACATCATTATCTTTACGATTTCACCGGCGCGTGTCCAGACGCTCAAAGCACATTTCAATTTCTAGGGATTTTGTTCCAATTTGGGGGTTTAGGGCTTTTGATTTGGGGGGGTTTTCGTGATTTCGGCGCAATTAGGGTTTTCAGCGGAGGGAATTTGCACGATGGAGGCCGAGAAAGCGAAGCTGTTCGTGGGAGGCATATCTCGGGAGACTACTGAGGATGCTCTCACGAGTCATTTTAGCAAGTATGGTAATGTCCTGGGCTCTTTGGTTGCGAAGGACCGAAACGCAGGAAATCCTAGGGGGTTTGGTTTTGTTTGGTTTTCTGATGCTTCTTTCGCTGACGAGGCTCTTGAAGACTCTCATGTAATACTAGGGAGAACGGTTAGTTTGAGCTCTCTTTCACATGTTTTTAGTACTTTTTTATGTTCCTGGTCTCTCCTTGGAAGGTGTTTTAGGTGTTGCTCTAGAGGACTAGCTTTCATTTGCAGAGATAAGAGAAGAAACAATCCAGAATGTGAAATTGTACCTTGTTTAGTTTCTTTCAAGTTTCATGTGTATGGTAACTCAGTTGAGTTTGTGCGGGTAGAAAGTGAAAGGATAGAGCTGGATTCTGTTTCTTAGAATGTTTGAACACGCTAGTTGTTCATGATATGTTAATGAACTAGCTCTGTACCTTTGTGCTAATGCGTTCTCTGTTCTGATAATTCCTTTTCTAAATTTTTTGTTAGCAGTGAGAGGGTCTTGATGGTTTCTGATTTTATATATTTTGTTCATTAACTTTCTTTTAGAAACCAAAATGGTTGCTGGTATCAGTTTATGGTTTGTTCATTCGCTAGATTTTTCATTTTCTTTAGGTAGAAGTGAAGAAAGCCATCCCAAAAAGTGAGCAACATCAATACAATCAGGAAAAGCATATTGTACAGCAACAGCATCAGCACCAACCCAGCCAACCTTATGGTGGGTTTGATATAACAGGCAGTAAAGGTGATAACAGTGAGTATTTTAGAACTAGGAAGATCTTTGTAGGGGGTTTATCAGCTAATCTGACTCAGGAACAGTTTAAGAATTATTTTGAGAAGTTTGGTAGGATAATTGATGTAGTCGTCATGCAAGACAGCTCTACCAACCGACCAAGGGGCTTTGGGTTTGTAACATTTGATTCTGAGGAATCTGTTGATAGAGTTATGGTTAACACATTTCATGAGTTGAACGGTAGACTTGTGGAAGTGAAGAGGGCTGTGCCAAAAGAGAAAATCAAAAGTAGTAGCAATAGCTGTGTTACAGCAGTTGCAATAAATGGGACTTATGAAAAGAATAATCAATTGGGAAATCACCTTTTTTATGGTCCCAGACATGAAACATTTTCACGTTATGTTCCTTTGCCTGTGTACAGTAGTGCTGGAGGATATATTTATGGAACTAGTGTTTATGGAGGTGGATATTCCGTTGTAGGATATGACAGGCCAGGTTCTGCTGCCACACCAGTTGGCCCTAATCCTTGGAGTGTCCCCATGATGGTTGGAGCTGGGTTGTTTCCTTTCCCTTATGGCAATGGTTGTATTTATCCTGCGTACACGTATGGGTACAATGGGGTATAATGGGATTACTGGGGCAACCATGACTGCAAAAGTGGATGTAATTCTTGGTGTTAGTGGATATCTGCTACCTGATAATATGCCTATGCGAACTTGAGGTTTAAAGTTGGAAGAATATTCTTTGAATTCAAGGAGTAGTAGCAGAAATGCTTCTATCTTAACAGAATTTGCATGGTCCTACAAATAGCTGACTTCTAGTTGACATCCTGTACACAAATTCTTTCACTCGTAGGGGTAGAGCAGTTTAACTGTCACTGTTTAGATGTCCATGTCTTATGTGTGTCTGTCATGTCAAATGAACATATTGCCTAGTGTGCATTACTAGTAAATGATTCAGTCATCTGTAACATAATGTACTTAAATTCAACTTCACTTTGCATTTTCTAAATAGTTTAAGTTCAAAATGACTAATTTCTACTGGAATACTTCGATTTTTTGTACTTTCTCTTTTTCCACCTATGTTGTGTTGTGCTCATTTTTTTTTCAGGTAGTTCCAGTGAAGATTGTTTGAAATGACGTTGTTACTTGCGAAAAAAAGGGCTCTAAGTTGGCCTATCGTGAACAATAAGGAATAATATATCTTATGAGTAATTGTGTGATTTAAAGTGCAATGTAAAGTTCTCAAATTAGATTCTGGAGGTCCATACCATGTTTCATGCTTGCATCAGCTTCTGAAACTTGATATGACATTGCATAATTAAGTGAGTTGAAGAGTTGATCAAAATTCTGTGGCTTTGATTTATGACTAGTAAACTACTTTTCTCCAATGAGAAGTTTCAATATGTCTGAAGTATATTTTAAGTCCACTTTGGGGGGACTGTCTTTGTTGAACTGCATTGTTGCTTTTGCAGCATCTAGCTTGTGAGGTAATAGTATCTCTCTATCAACGAAGTTCATCTATGTACCAGTGGAAAGTTTGATTTTGCAAATGTTCCATGTTGATATGAATTGTGGTCGTAAATCAAACAAGTAGCCAAGACTGAGCTATTTCTACTGTACTTAAATTTCTATGCTTCCATTACTGCAAGATCTTTTTTAATCACAGGCTCCACAATTCGATGTTGTTAGAGTCTTGCCGGCATTGAAATTGTTCCCTTGCTTTTAGTCATCGTTGGATAATAGACATTTCTTAGTGGATATGGTAATTGCGGATTACTAATTTACTGTGCAGTTGCTTTCATTCCCTTTTTCTTTTACTGTTTGTAATATTTTTGTAAGGCTTGATCACTATTTAACACTTTGTGGCTAATGTGATTCCTGTTTACTTCATCGAGTCCACATTGTGGTTGATCTCATTTTCCTTTACGGTATCGTAGAAGTTCTCCTACTTGCTTGTTCACCGGGGAATCTATTTTTCTTATTCACTTCGGATGCTGAAACTTAGAAAGAAGAATTAAGTCTTCCTGTCCTATTTAATGCAGCTTCTAGGTGAAATTCACTGCATTTTTAAATGACTTGAAAGTGAGTTTTTTTTTTGGGCCCAATTTTGCATATAGTTGCCATCTGTGTTTCAATTTAATGCAGGCTGATGCAGGTTGAGACGTTGGGAAAGCTTATCAGCTCTTTCCCCTTAATATTATGCTTTTGCGGTAATGGTTGTGTTTGTGCCTCCAGTTTGGCAGTAGTAACATGACAATATAAGACTTCAAAGTTATATCGAACTTCATCTGTGCTCAATAGTCCCCTCTCTTCTAAGATGTATTCTTTAATAAATGACGAGACATTTGGTTAAGGATGTTGACCTAAGAGGATAAAGACTATCGAAGTTGGAATTTCTGTCTGCATGAAATTAGACTTTCAAAAAGAACTTGAAATGCCTAGAACCTGACAAGAAAAATTAGAATGAAAGTTGGGTTTCAAAGCTCCGATTTCACTAGGAGTTGGGTGAAGTAGGCACTGCTGTTGGCCCAATCGTATTAATGTTAAGTCCCTTTTGCGTACATTACATTTAGAACATCTTTTGTTTTCTAAGGATCGAATCTGCAACTAGAAAGTTGGGGGCCTTGTACCATCTGTAGATGATAAATGCACGTAACCAGAACTTGGTGTACTAATTCACGGTTTATTGGTCTTCAATTCAATGCCTCAGCTCTCATCGACTCAAGTGTAATATGGCCGAACTTGGAATTTGATTCGTCCTTCGTCAAATAAGATAGAGTCTAACGTGGGTCAACCAGTTTATGTCTTGCGGCCCAGTGGGCAGTGAAAGGACTCGAATGCTCGTTTTGTGCGGATATTAGTTTGCTTTCACATTGCTGGGAAGTCAAAACAGGTTTCACTTAAAAAGCCAATATGCTAAATGAAGAAACAATACTTCAATCGTCGTCATCTTTACATTTTATGGGGTACGGAATGTGGAGGCTAGTAAATGAATAAAGGGTTTTATTGCAAATGTACGTTAATGCTTTTTATGTCTTGGATTGAGCTGGGTGCTAGCGGCTACGGGTGTTAATTGAAGTGCGAATAGAATACACAGAACATCGTAGGGTTATAGGTAGGCTACTTTAGCTCTGAACTCATATTGAAGAGAAGATACCTTTCCATTCTCTTAGCAAGGCATAGGGTGTTGCAGCTCTAGGATGGTTCATTTTCTTGCTTTGTTTTATGTGATTGGTCGTGCTAAAGACGTAGCCTGTTTGCTGTGATCATTTTAACAAAAGAAGCAGCTAGTGGGTTTTTTGTTTTTTACTATCAGAGGGGCAGTAACACTAAAAGAGGAGAAGAAGAAATAAACCTCCCCTTGAGGGAACAGGGTAGAGAGAATCTATGGTGATTAAGACATGACAGAATGGGCCTTAGATTTTGACATGTCATCTCTGGAATTTCTAGGAGAGAAAGAGCAGTGACAAATAGGAAACGTGTAGGCACTAGGCAGGTGGGAGTTAAGTGCTGCATTGCATGCAAGAGAAAAAGAGAGGGCCTTAAATGGGTGGTCAGTGTTCACCGGAGAATTTTCCTTTTCGCTTTCTTTTTATCCGGTGAATGAACTGAAAGTGGGTTCCTTTTTTTCAACAGCGGGTTGGAAGGAAGGAAACCCTAAGAGCACAGAGAAATTGTGAGAGCCACAGCTGTAGCCTGTAATATATTGTCCTTTCTGAGTTGTTTTTATTTTTGGGGGTGTGGCCATAGACTGAGACAGTGATCTCACAATCCACTTTCTTTTAATTTTCTTTTCTAGTCCCCAGTTCCCACCTTCTCCCATTAGATTTTGTCTGGATTTTGTGTTCCCACGTCAATATGTTCACCTCTTACCTCGTTAAATCCTCGGTGCATTCTCTAATGCCATTCCTATCAAACTTGCTAGCTTCTGGTCCATTTCAGATAGAGCACAGTGATTAGATTATGATCACATGCTTCTAATATTTTAAGGTACATTTGGTGTATGGAATGTTGTTTATATGCCACGAAAATGAGTAGAGACTATAATACTATCTTGGATATGATATATCATTTACCTACGTAGCTGTCAGCCCAAGTTGTCCGAGTTTGTGGACTGTAACGAGTTTTTCCATGTCTCTGATGTCTCATTAAAACACACTGAGCTCAGGGTTTTGCTGAACAACTGTCTTCTACTGTTTTTTGTCCTTTTGAGGGAGTTTTTGTTTCACTTGCTAATGGATCTTTTTATCTGAACGATTCAGCATGCTCCAAGTTTTGTTTTTTCTCTCATCATATTTTGTTTGTTCTTACCTCTCCATTACACATTTACACCTATTATTTTCACATAGTTAAAGGGTACACTTGACAGTAGGTCGATTCATGTTGCACGACATTAATGCTGAAATTTAAATATATTATTTTATTAACTCCTGTTTATTTTTAAATATTAAATATTTTAATTTTAATAAAAAATCTATTTATTAGAGTTTTTATTTTTAGTTTCTTCAAATTTAAGATTTATGAAAATCATTAAAAAATAAATTTTATTTTTTGTTTCTGTTTTTATTATTTATTTAATACATTAATTATTAATATGAATCATTAATTAATTAATTTAATTTATATTAATTATAAATAACTGAAAAATTATTTAACTATGTAATTAAATAAAATACACATAATTGCAATATATTGAAAATAAATACTAATTTATAAATAATAATGTATAAATTATTTATTTTAATAAAAATAAAATAATTTTATTGATAATATTATATAAAATATTAAAATAAATATACTTAAAAATTTTATCTTTGAATTTATTCTATGTTGCAATTATCATTATTAATAATGATATAACACATTCTCATTTTATAAATAGATAAGTTTTTGTTTGATTTAAAAATAAAAACTAAAAATAAAAATAAAAATAAAAAATCACAATAATAATAGAACTAAACAGCAATTTGAAAAAAAAATTCTGCCGGAAAAGATAAGAATGCACAAGAAAATTATTTAAAAAAAAAAAGCAAAGCTCTCTCTTTGGATCGTGCATTGGACTAACTCATCATTACCATTTAACAATCTATTCACCTTACTTTCTAGTCTAAACCAAATCATTCGCATTTGAATATCTGTCGACTCTGTAAGTTTTGTTTTTTTTCATGCAATTCTTCACACAACACAACCAAAAACACCAAAAGCATCCAATAATGACCAATGCGAGAAAAACCTGACCTGAAATATACCTATCTGCCTCCTTTCTTAAGGTCTAAGTAACGTATTTGTACTCGGACGGTGCTCAGCTTTAACTGCAGAGTTTTGAGAAGTTTTTTCAAGCTTGAATTTTGTGTAGGATCTACGATACCGTCGGATAGAGCTAAAAGTCGATTCTACAGAGGTAATCGCGCTCCTATCTTCCGCTGATATTTGCGCTCGGACGCTCAATCTCTTGGTCTTGAAGATTTACGAGCTGTTTGCTCGCAATTGGATTATTATTCATTGGCATATTTTTCGAAAGAGTAACAAATGCGTCGATTGACTCGCGACTTATGCAGCGCATTTTAATTTAAACGTTCATTTGTTAATTTCTATACCTATTGGGTGCCACTTACTCATCCTGAAAGATTTGTCCGGATTGTATTTTCCACGAATCGTGTTATAATTTTCTTAGTTGTTTTCCTTTAAACAAAAAAAAGTGATGTGATTAAGAAACATGATTTTATGATTACAAAATTAGATATTTTATTTTTGTTTACGGCCGAAAAAAACTAAATACAAAATATCAATATATCGCAATGCTCTACAGTATATTGCGCCTTGTTTGTACCTTTGGTAGAGATTCAGCACTGACATCGGAGGCTCTTATAGTATATGAATGCCTAGGCAGGTGATGAGTGCAAGGGCGGCCAAGTGATTCGTGCCTTGATTCCTTCACAATGTACTTGCTAAATTTTAATCTCTTAATCTTATTAAAGTAGTTCACGGATACATGTCAATAAGAAATTATTCATATCAAGTATGGTAATAGAAAAGGATAAGATATTAACAACTTCTTAAAAATTCACTTCTAATATAATCCGGCGATAGCCGAGTAGATATTTTATTAAACCATTGGACATTCGACAATATATAGCCAAGGAGAAGTGGACATGTACCTGCCACGACATTTCCTAATACAAAGGTTGAAAATTCGAACCAAGTTGCCTCCAGTCCATTGCTTTCATGGGTGAGTGTGACTGATCGGAATCGGAAGCGAAACCCATGCTAGAAATGTGCAGAGAATTAAGTAGAAATCATTTTTTAGGACAAAACTGGAGGAGTCTTATGTTATTATATATATTATTTAGGGGATTGCAAAATTTTCCACAAAATGCCCTTTTTGATGGGGTCCTTTTGGAACCCCACTCTCCACCTTTTGTCTGGAAGCAGGTGTTGACCACACACCACAAAAAATAAAAAAAAAGCCCTTTAAAAAGCAATTTGTGTTTTCTGTTTCTTTGGCCATTTCTGTAAAAAAATGTTGCATCACGCGGAATCTGGCACGTGTCTTTTTCTTCCTCCTCCGTTTGTTAGCACTTAGCAAGAGCCTCATGTTTAGTGGGTTGATCAAAGTATGGATACTTTAATATCACAGATAACATTATGTCAGATGAATAAAGCAAAAAGTCAGAACGTCACAACAGAGGTGACCATCTCAATGGCCCTATCTAAATCAACGGTGGATGACGTCGCTGTGACCAATCTAAGGTCACCGCAGTGGGAGATGTGACACAATGGGGTGTCCTTGCTGCTGTTGGTAGGGCATACTTTTGAATTGAAGGCCGTGGAGCATATTTAAGTTGGAACCAAAAACAACTGATATAAATTAGATTTCAGAACAGAACAGAAGCAGTGCAGTGCAGTGCAGTATTGAGTGTGTGTGTGTAGTACTACAGTATGAAGTGACTGGAGTCGCAGATATGCTGCCTATCAAATCTATCTAAGACCCTGTGAGACAGTGAAAAATACTGCCCCCACATCTCTTTGCAGCTTGCACATACGCCACAAAATTCAAAAAAGAAAATGGGTTGATAATAGTAACCTTTGACTTGTTTTATTTAAGTGGGTAGTGAGTTGAAGATGATGTGCATAACGGTGGCTTCTGTTTTTCTGAGTTGTTAGAGCAGTTTTGGTGTTATATATGATCTGGGTTTCTAGTAGGGTTTAAGGGGGTGTTCTGCAAATTACGGGTCTTTAGCAAAAAGGCAAAAGAGTACGAGAGATATAGAGGGGCGAAAAAAAAAAAGATCGTGTTGGTCCTCTCTCATATACACAGATCCCTATGGGAATGCAGGGTAGCTTCCCGGCATTGCTCGCTCAATTTCATTCCTTTTGTTTTGTTTAAAGAGACCAGTTTTGTTGGCGTGAGAGAGAGAGAGTTTAGCTTTGGAGATGATATATCAGCGCATGGAGTGAAGAATTTTGGGCTGAGAGAGCATAAAACATTTTCTGCTCAGGATAGTTTGTTTTCGGATGAAAGGTGGGCAGCAAGAGATTTTTGGTATCATTCGTTTCAGTTTCTTCCAATGATTGAGTTGGGTTGCAGAGAGATAGATCTAGCGGCGTCTTTCTAAGCATCTTCTAATAGGTAGAAAAGCAAGAGAGAGAGATATGAAATCTATGGATGATATGAATCATGGATCTAATAATAACTGGCTGGGGTTTTCACTCACACCCCACATGAAATTTGAAGTTTCTGCTTCTGACTCCCAACATCATCATCATCACCATCATCAGTACCACCATCATCATGAAGCACATCATCAGAATCCTGCTGTAACATCTGTTGCAGTTTCTAGTGCTGTTCCAACAAGCTTCTATCTGTCCCCTTCTCACTTCAACAACTCTGCAATCTCCTATGGGGTTGTAGAAAATGGTAGCTTTCATCACTCTCCTTTGTCTGTTATGCCGCTCAAGTCAGACGGGTCGCTTTGTATCATGGAAGCACTCACGAGATCACAATCAGAGGGTATTTTTTGTGTGCTCAAATTTCTGCTTATCTTCGTTCTTTACTTTTGATTCACTGCTCTAAAGCTTTATTGTTTCAGGAATGGTTCCAAGTTCATCGCCTAAACTAGAAGATTTTCTAGGTGGTGCAACTATGGAGACTCACCAGTATGGAGCTAGCCATGAAAGGGAAACGATGGCTTTAAGCTTGGACAGCATGTTCTATGGCCAAACCGCAGAGACAGATATGAACAGACCACATTCTCTAAGCATGCATGAAACTATTAGGCAACAAGAACAACACTTTTCAACTCAAACTCACCCGTACTTTACGGGATTGGCATGCCATGGAATGTATCAGACTTCACTGGGCGATGAAACCAGTGATACTCAACTCGCGAACTGGGCTTCTAGGCACTATTCTTCTCATGCTGGACTCGAACAGCATATGGTCGACGATGGAGGAGTTTCTGCTTCCACTGCTGCTGGTACTCTAAGTTGTGGGGAGTTGCAGTCTCTTAGCTTGTCTATGAGCCCTGGTTCTCAGTCAAGCTGCGTTACGGCTCCAAGGCAAATCTCACCAACTGGCACTGAATCTATGGCCATGGAGACGAAGAAAAGAGGGCCTGCGAAATTGGGTCAAAAGCAGCCAGTTCATAGGAAATCTATAGACACATTTGGGCAGAGAACATCTCAGTATAGGGGTGTTACCAGGTTGGTTCACATTCATTTCATATCACTAATAGTTCTTTGCTTTGTGTTTTTCTATGCATCTGTTCAAGTAAATATTATCAAAAAAATTTATCTTTATTAGACATAGATGGACTGGGAGGTTCGAAGCTCATCTATGGGATAATAGTTGTAAGAAGGAGGGACAGACCAGGAAGGGAAGGCAAGGTCGGTCAGTGAACCAATCAATAACAATATGATTTTGCATTTTATGTTTGGAAGTTTTTACTTTTGCACTGCTAAATGGTCCCTCTGTCCTCATGATCTGACTCTCGCTGTTCCGTTTTGCTCGTCTTGTTCATACTTCTTTGGATGTTCTTCCCGTCAAATTTTGCAACTTTTCAGTTTATCTTGGTAAGGTTTTCTCTTTAACGTTCCTGAAAATTTTGAATGTTAAAATCCCATTTTCAAGTGTTGACTTTGAATTTCTTATCCTTATTGGATCTGTAGGAGGGTATGACATGGAAGAGAAAGCCGCAAGAGCTTACGATCTTGCTGCTCTTAAGTACTGGGGACCTTCAACGCACATCAATTTTCCTGTAAGATTGTTCATTCACTTCATCTTTTGCTCCTCAAGTTCTCATCATATCGATAACCTTAGTCACTTCAACTTAACGTTTGAGTTTTCTTTGTTGCAGTTAGAAAATTACAGAGATGAGCTTGAGGAAATGAAGAATATGAGCCGCCAGGAGTACGTTGCACATCTTAGAAGGTGAGGGAAATCATTCGACTCCCTAAAACGTACCAACCAGTTTGTCTATTTGGAGGGGTAATCATTTGTTTTCTTGGTTTTCGCAGGAAAAGTAGCGGCTTCTCTCGTGGAGCATCAATCTATAGAGGAGTAACAAGGTTTTGCTTTTTGTCCTGCAACAAATTTAACTCAAGACTACATTGGTTTTTTTTAATTAATTTGGTTCCAACTTTCAATGTTTTCATCCGAATGTAGACACCACCAGCACGGAAGATGGCAAGCAAGGATTGGCAGGGTTGCAGGAAACAAGGATCTTTATCTGGGGACATTTAGTAAGTTCTTGAACTCGTATAGATATTCTCATTACTTTTTCATCAGTGAAATGCTAGTCCAGATTTGCTTTTCTTTTCCCGACATAAAAGTGCGTGATCGATAATATCAGGCACTCAGGAGGAAGCAGCCGAAGCTTATGATATTGCTGCGATCAAATTTCGTGGGGCAAATGCCGTGACTAACTTTGACATAACCAGATATGATGTGGAGAGGATTATGGCTAGCAGTACCCTTCTAGCTGGAGAGCTTGCTAGGCGAAACAAAGAGACAGACTCGGTCAGTGAGGCTATCCGGTACAGCCCTTCGGCAATCAACAACGGCGAATCCGTACACGTTGATAATGACAATGGCAATGCTTCAGACTGGAAGCTGCCATTGTATCATTCATCACAGCAACAGCCAAATGGTCCAATGCACTCACTGGAACGGAAATCCCCAAGTCAAGGGAATAATTGGAGTTCTATGCCGGTATCGGTTCAAGATGTTATCGGTATCGATTCGACGAACTCTGTCCAGCCAGTGGTGGATGATTCAGAGAAGCTAGGTCCTCATTTCTCGAATCCATCTTCACTGATCACCAGTTTAAGTAGCTCGAGAGAAGCTAGCCCGGATAAAACTGGACCCACAATGCTCTTTGCTAAGCAACCGTTGGCATCCAAGTACATTACCCCTTGGTTCCAATCTCCTCAATTAAGGTCAGCTGCAATCTCCATGGCTCACTTGCCAGTTTTTGCAGCTTGGAATGACACCTGAAAACGCATGAAGTTCCTCGTAGAACATGTGAAAGTTTTGCATGAAACATGATTCCTCAACGAGACTAATGTAAGCCAGGTCTAAGTAGGAATCTCATCATATGTTCTCTTTTTAGGTTGTCAGGGGGAGGAGAAAGGGCTTGGGGCCACCTAGTTATCTGTCTGTAAGACCCAAGTGTGAGCAACTTTTGTTAAATGGACCTTTTAGCTAACATTTGGGATGAAGAGAGAATTGGTACGGGTTGGTGTCAAAATGTAATGATTAAATTCCGTGGAATTTATATTGGGAATATTTTAATGGGCACTCATATAAATTATTGAACCACTTTTTCTACCTTTACGGAGTAAGGTCTTTTGTTAAATATTATGCTAATAAATTTTAAGATATTTATTTATATAAGTCTTATATAAAAATTTATAAAATAAATGACTAAAATTTTACGAGATAAAATAAAATAAAATAAAACAGAACAAAAAATCTTTAGCGCTACTTAAGTACAAAACCAGCTCATATGTTTCCCAATAATGCAAAGAGATCTCACTTTGACCACAAAATCACTTCGTTTCTTCTCATCTGTTCCTCTATCTGCATTACACCCATCATTACAATACCTCCTTTTCTTATCTTAGCTTTCCTCAAAGGTTACAGATATTTCCCACTTCATTTCCAAAGAAAAAGTAAAAGGTGGTGGGAGAGGTTCCTGGTTATATGGCTTTAGTTTGTGTTCTTAGATAAAAAGCTTCGATGGTAAAATTCTCTTACAACTTTCGTAATTCCACTTGATGTGGATTAAAGAAAGAATTGAGACTCAAAAGCGATTCTGTGTCCTTGTGTGGAAGCTGGAAATCTTTTATTTTTTTGTTTTCAAAGGACTAGATAATGCATTGTTCTTCGCTGCAACCTCCCGTGTGCATGCTGGTGGTGTACTAATGCCATCAGTGATCACGATCTCTGACTAACTTTTTGGTAGATGATAAATCTTCAGGATCTGAAGCCGCAAAGGTTGGCAAATTATGTGTTGGAAATTGCTTTAATTCGACGCAAACGAAAATTATCAGCTGTTGTGAAAGATTATCAGCTGTTTCACGAGGATGTTTTCTTCCCTTAATTTTGAAATTCGGTGATCAAAAGCACCGAAATCCGCGCTTTTGAAAATAGAGAAGCTTGTCAAAGCTTAATCCAAACAAAATTTGTAAAGCTTCGCTGCGGGATTTTCTCAAATGCCCTACAGATTTCAATCACCGAAAAATCCCTACTTTTCAAGGAAAAAGGCCAAAATGTGTGGAACTGAGCACCGGTTTGATTGGACAAGGGAAGGGACTCACATATCAAAAGTGTAACAAAACCATGACATTCCAAAACAAAAGGTCGACAATGGATGATCTTGGTCAAAAAGACTGCAATTTCACGAAGAAAAAGATTGAAAAGCAAATGGGGGGTTGTTTACATGTTGGATTCTTAGGTTTTGGTCAAATTTTTAAAAAATCCTTTCACAAAGATAAAGAAAATAACTACAGGTGGTACATTATATGACATATGATTGCCTTCGAGTTGGACCGGAAGGTCCGTACTCATTAATTCGTAGCAGTATTTCTAACACGAGGACTGGTTTCTTGAACATGGTCCCAATGTGATTTTACTCTTAGGTAGATAAATAAACCTGACCAAAGATATTTCAGTTGTCCAGTACATGGATACGGGACTGTGACATATAATCGATGGTTTCAAAGAGGAGTCTGTCTCTTACAGGGAGACCTCCAGCAAGTTGGTGACTTTTCGGACCACTTTCTGATTCATCATGGATATGATCATCTGTGCTTGTAAGATCCCAAACCCAAAAGCGATAATGGCATGCATTTTCATTTGGATTAGACCAAGGATATATATGGCTTGCATCAAATTGCTAGTTGAATATCTCCGTTGACTTGATTAACAATAATATCTCCGATTTATTTAAAGATTTTTTTTTTTGAAAGTAACAACAGCGACATTGTTACTTGGTAAAAACCTATCGTTTGTTTGTAAGACCTGGTTCATAAATTTTTAAGATTTTCATGTGTTGGATGATACAATTATCTTAAAATTCCAGTCGTTGTCATCAATTATCGCAATTACTCAGGTCTCGTCTGTTCTACCTTCATGCAGTTCTCTTTTTGTCTCTCACGCCGACCTGTCTCCTACCTATCAAACACGAATAAATATATGTTACGCAAGTAAATCTCTTCGATATTTTTGTGTTGTCTGTTTAAGACAAAACGTTCACATTCAATTAAAGCTTTGATTACATTTGATCGTGTTCACTTCTCACAGGATATTCCCTGTTACTTACCTTTGGTTTTTTACAGGCTCCATTAATTTTGTTCAGAAAGTCCAGTGGTTATCAATTTACACCATTTTACCTTTGGCAAACTGACCAGGCAGTCAAAAAATTCCGAACGAAGAAACGGACTTCTCCTTCAGAGGCTGACAAGACTTGCCGAAGCATTCGTACACATGCAGACGTTCTTAGCTAGTGATCTTAGCTTGGCGAGAGAGTGGAGGGTCAGAGGCTGAGCCAGTTGTCATCGGAGCCGTCAGATTCAGGGCTGAGGCTTTTCGGAGAGTGTCCGGTGGAGACCTGTCAACGTCCCGTATCCAAATTAGAATCTTTGATCGTCGTGAACTCTCGCTGTTTTGAAATTGCCCTTTTTTACATACAGATACTCTAAATTGGAAGTTAAACCGAATTATCCAATATCGTGTTAATATCATGTTTATCCCTATTATATTATATCACATGATATTACATGGATCAATTGAATGATACTCTTATTTAAATAAGATTTTAACTGATAAGATAAAATCTATAAAATAACAAAAAAATAAAATTTACATTTAAATAAGAAACTAGCACCTTTATCCTTGAAAATTTTCACTATCTTCAGATATTGAGTTTCATTACAACTCTATCTTTTAATTGTCACCATATCATCCAAGATCTCTTTACAATCTCTATTTACTAATAATGCAGTGTGATCTTACCGAATTCTATATAGCACACTAACCTAATCCAATACTTCCTATAACATGTTCCTTAGTCATAGTCCATTTATATGAGCATAGGTTAAATCCTTACTCCGTCAAGTTCTTAGCTGGGATGAGTTAATCTTCATAAGATTTGAGACTCTACTAAAATTTGTACTAAGTTTAAAGTCCCTCACTTATATATTTCTCTTAGTATTTTTACACATCTCTCTTATATTTTTAATCCAGTTAACCTTCCTCCTAAGGTACATCCTGAAAGCCAAAGTGCTTATAAATTTAAAGGTCTAACAGCTCCACGTGACATTTCCACCCCTACACTGCCCCTTTTTGCAGTCGTAACCGCCTTAGCCTGAAGTGTCTCTGGCTGTCAAATGTTAAAGATATAGATAGAATTATATCCCTGTAAATTAGGGATTCTCTCCGTTATTATTATCTCCTAATTTACAGGGATACATTGTATACAACGTCTATATATTTACTGCCTTACTATTGTAAAAATATATACACAAATCAATGAAATCATCGATTCTCT
>JANVCL010000002.1:3751611-3779698 GCA_026546855.1 Erythroxylum incrassatum
GCAGTTAGTATATCAGAGAATCCAGTTCAGCATGATCGGACAAAGCATGTTGAAGTTGATAGGCATTTCATTAAGGAGAAGCTTGAGGAAGGAGTTGTCTCACTTCCATTTGTTTGATCTGAGGATCAGTTAGCTGACATTCTTACAAAGGTGGTAACAGGCAAGATATTTCATGAGGTTTTGAGCAAGTTAGGTGTAGAAGATCCTACAACCAAACTTGAGGGGGCGTGCTAAAGATATAGATAGAATTATATCCCTGTAAATTAGGGATTCTCTCAGTTATTATTATCTCCTAATTTACTGGGATACATTATTGTAAAAATATACACAAATCAATGAAATCATCGATTCTCCCAAATAATATCAAAGTAGTGTAAGACTATACTATTAAGCCAGCGGGGAAGATAAGAAAGCCGATGCTCATGCATTTTTATATTTATACTCTTTTTCTTTTATTTATTTTTATGATGTCTGGTTAATGAATGGTAACTTTTCATGATAGCTTCCAAGCTATTAGATTAAATAGGAAAACGTCATTAGACTTGACAATGGATATGTAGTTTATGCATAAGCCTGTTGTTTAGAGAAATGTGCAACTGATAAGCGACATGGAAGTTGGAACAGTTCAGGAAACGCCCCAAATCATACAAAGGTAGAAATCTGCGAATGAAAGGAAAAGAACTAAATGTAGTTAAAGTGTTGATGTGTGGTCCAAACTCATTTAAGCAAAGGGGAAACACTTTTGTCAGTGACGATCTATTTCCAACTGATCACAACATGTGTTGGTGTCCCCTCTCTTATCGCTTGGTTGGTGGAGCATTAAGTAGAGCAGCTAAAGCCCGAGCAGGCGTACGTGCTGCGTGGCAAGGAAGTATGGCAATGGATGGGTCTGCTTGGTTTTTGGGAGACTTCTTGGTGGTCTGTGGCCTTTTTGTTGAACATTACCTGTCTCCAATATGCGGTCAGTATAAGCTTTCATGTCAGCTTCAAAATGTAACAAATAACCCATCCATTTCAGTTCCTTCTTTTTCTTTATAAAGGTGTAATTATCGATTGTCAGGGCTCCATAGTCCATACAGGTTTGGAAGATGATGAGATGATGTGATATTGGTTACTTCAGGGCCTTTGAAAACGTAAACGTTTCCAGCTTTGGGCCGAAAGCAAAAATACAGGGGAAACGTTTCGTTGCTTGAGTCAATATTAAAGTTATGTTTTGATCTGTTAAGATGGTCCAAAGCAAAATGGATTCAATGCTCTTTTGCCTTGGAGATAAGGCTGGTTTTGTTTAGTATCAAAAACTAGGAACCGAATCCTCGAAACAAAACCCAATTATTAGGTATAATTAATTGTTAAAAACTTGTAAATAAACTAATTTTTATAAATTATAATAAATTAATTATTTTCTATTTAATACCATTTTAATTAAAATTTAAATTCTTTAATAAATAAGGATAATATTTTTCAATTTTATTAAATCTTTATTATATAATTATTTTATTACGGCCTAATACTTATTGTCGTTTTAAACTTTAAACTTTTCTTCTTCTATTCTTTTAAGATTTAATTCTTTTATAAATTGAAATTTGAATTTAACCATTTAAATTTAGTTCAATTTCTATTCGTTGAGTGTTCATAAACTTCTATTTGTTGAGTTATGTTCATAAAAATTAATTATTAAAAAATCTAACCAGTCAATCATGAAAATTTAAAATTGACTTATTTTTTATTTTAATTTTTAATTTTTTTAATTTGATTTATATTAATAAATCTTATTATTGAAATTCGTTCAGTTTAATAATTAATAGGTTAATTTAGTAAATTAATTAATTTTTATTTAATATTAATATTAATTCAAATTATTCAATAGATAATGATTTTTTAATTTTTAATTTTATTTAAAATTTAATTAATTTTATGAAAATATTAAAATATTAAAATTTTAATTTATTGATTTAAATTTAGAATATTGAAAAAAAAAGGTATCCGGATTATGATTGGCAAAAACATGATGCCTTTCCCTTACCATACATAAAACGTGTCATCCGATCTGAATCTGTGTGTTACAAGTACTACTTGTTAGGTGGAATGGAATGATTGTTATTTTGACAAGACGAGTTGGCTGCAGCTATCATTTTTGTTCTTCTCGTTAAGTTTCCACAACAGCAGCCTTTTCTACCATCTTTTTCTTTCCAAACCCGCTTCAGCTATCATTGCTTCTTCTCTGCGCATGCTTAGACCAAGAACTGGATTATCTGTGAGATTGGAATCTTCCGATGCGATTCTATTATCCTCACCACCTGCGTGTTTGATTACAATGTACCTTTGACCACCGACTAATATGATGCACGAAGTCTCTCGTTAACTGTCTTCTAATTGTACAAGGTGCCTTCATCAGAGGAAGAAACAAAAAATATGTGGATATTTATTGAAATATACAAAAAATTAACTTATAAATAGTTAGTGTGTCAAATAATTGATTTAGAATATATGTTTTATAATTTTTTAAATAAAATATATTAATGTTTCTATAGTTTAATTTCTATAGTTTAACGAACTTTCATAAAATTTCTTAATCTTTAAAATTTTTGAAAAAATTATTTCTATTTTTCAGTTTTCTAATAATAAAATACGTATATTATGAATATTACACGTGTAATAATTAAATTTTATTTACATGAGAATTCAACCTTACTCTTAAACTTAAATTGAAATAATTAAATCCAACTTAAACTTATTGTTAATTATAATTATCTTAAATTATTAATTCAAATCATATTATATTAAATTAATTTAGGTCATATTTAAGAGTTGAGTTAAGTTACCATATTAGTGACATTTGATTAATCCATGTCTAATCTTCATACTACGTATATCTAATTATTTATTTTTAGCTAAAGTTTAATAGAATGGTTTCTTTGAAAAATTAAAGAATAAAAGAATCCTTTCCATTATTTTAAAAATCATATATTTTTTAAATTTCTTAAATTAGAACACAAGGCTTTATTGTTTACCCTAATATATATACACAATTATAAATTTAATATTTATTAAGGAAAAAGTCATAAAATAAACTCATTGGTTAGTTTTGGGTAACTTTTGAACTATCTAATACTATCTATGATGTGATTCCTTCGTAATTAGAATACATAATTGTGGTCTCTGCTTTCTCTGAACTAGTGAGGCAAAAAGCTTTGTGTAAAAGTAGGCATGGGAATGGAGAAGTTAAGCTTTGTGTTATGTTTTAATCTTCTTTTCTTAAAGAGTGAAGCCTGTGGGTGCGTTGTGAGATGAGATTCTTCCCCTTTCCTTTTTGCATTTTAGGTATATACCCATCATTGCTAATTTAGGCAGGACCACATCTTCTGGACCTAAAGATTGGCCCGCGATCGACCTGGGCACATGCCACGCGCGTGATCACCCTAACTTGCCTTTTGGTTTAACCTAATCTTGATTGCTTATAAAATAAAAAATTAACTTAGAGCGTAGGTGAGTTAGTAAGAAACTTTTTGGACTTAAGTGAGGTTGTGAATTTAAATTGTTTTCATATATACAGTCATTTAAAATTTAAAATTAGAGCTTTACTTTTCGTAAGAAACCTATTTAATTCAAACGGGATTAATCTAAATGTAAATAATTTAAAAGTATCTTTTTAAAATATATCGTAAGAAATTAAAATAAAAGATTTATTTTATGTGCCATAAAAATAATATTCATATTAATATTTTCAGTAAATATTAATAACTCTCTCTTGAGTATGCCGAAGGAATCAATCTCTGTAAGATAAATGGGCCCACAAATATCAGTCGCTTCCTGAGCTCCGTAGAATCTTGTTGACAAGATTGAGATAAATCTGATTGGACAATAGAATCAAACTATAATCGTTTGACTTCTTTTTTATATCATTTTTATTAGTTGAATTTATAAACTCCTGTTAAGGTTTACAATGACAACTGCTAATTTTGTTCGGTTAAATTATTCGGCATTTGACGTCACGCTGGTAATTGATTAATTTAGATTCGAGACAGGTTGAACTATATAAGTGGCAAAGCTCTCCTTTACAGTTGCGGCTCCATTCTTAAAACTTGAAACCGAGACTTTAGTTAAAGGAGGAGGAGCCCCAGCCACTCTATCACGACATTGCTAATTTGTGATTATATAGTTAATGATTTAATTTAAGGAAATCGTTTTTTAGAAACATAAAAAATATTGCTTATATTGTGACTCTTTTTAAACACTTTTATATTTTACTAATATAATAATATAATAATTATTTTGGTATTTACATATATATTAATCAAAGTTTAACCATAAAAAAAGATTTAAAATTAAAAATTGGATAAAATTAAAAATTTAAAAGATGACGGCAAGTGATTATTTTTAAAATTTGAAGTTTAAATAAAAAATATTTAATTAATTTATTTTAATTTATAAAAATTAATAAACTATTTTTAAAAATAAAATAAATTAAAAAATTAAATACTAAATTAAAAAATTAGTCGTTCAAAATTTAAATACTCTCTTATATCATATATAAATTTTAAAACACAAATTTAATAAGATCTTCTGAATAATAAATACTCAACACTCGACCACCAATATGGCCCCACATTTTTAATCGTACTCTGGAAGAACTATTGTCTGAGCACGCACATTGACTACTTTGGTGTACCGTTCCCAAATCTATAACATATCTACATAACTAATTTTGACTCTGCACATAGAGCGGGTCCCACTGATATCAAGTCCTTTCAATCTCATCATCAAAGCCTATTTAGACATCTTACGGTCTTTAATTCCCCTTCTAAAATAGGACGTCCAACACTGGATCATAATCTTTGGAAGCAAAATTGAGCCGTTAATCGGGGAAAAGTTGCAATATTCCAGCAAGATCACAACCAGATATGCTGTTGACCAAATATAAATTTGGTTTGACCAGGTAGGCACTGCATCTACAGCTGGAAATATTGTGACAGGACACGAAGGTAAAATAATATTTGATTGATTAGATTCCATTATTCCTTCTGTTTAATATAATTTTTTAGTTATTAAAATTTTAGAGAAGCCATCTAATCTAATCTAACGATCAGGGAATTTCTGTCAGTTGTCTAATCACAGCCATTGAATTGTCCTACTAGGAAAGGGATGTGTGAGGTGAGCATGTGGAACCCACGATTGCATTATTTTTGGGAAGAATGATTTAGTGGGGCCATACATATCGATCCGATGGAGAGGGTTGTTCATGGAAGATGATGGGGGTGAGGTTCACAATAATGGTACTACTTCTCAAAAGAAATGAAAGGGGGCAGGGTGTTGGGTAGGTTGGCACTGACGATAAAATGAGTGTGTAACAGCAAAGAGAGAGTATAGTTGGCAAGTGTGTCAGTTGAAAAAAATAATAAAAAGAAATGGAAAGTAGATTATGTCAAAGAAGCAAAGCAAAGCAAAGCAAAGCTTGGGGTTGAAGAGAAGAACAAGAACCTCCCCAAAATATTATAAAATTCTCCGAAAAAGTGGAAAGAAAGAGAGAAAATTACAGGGCGTAAAGTGATTAGGTTCTGTAATAATTTAGGAACAAGGGCAGTTGGGGGGTCAGAGTAGTTAGTTTGTCTTTTAAAATCATACTAACTTGGTTGCTTGAGCAGGTAAGCAAAATAGCAATCTCTCTCTCTTTCTCTGCTTTAGGTACAGTATTTGTGTGTGTTTTCTTTCTGAGCGTCCCTCTAGGTTCGTAGCTATCTATCTACATTGTCTGTGATCTAATCTACTAAAGTTGGAACTTGATGCCTATTCTGCTGTTTGCGGAAGTATTCCTTTTGTGAATTTGGTTTTTCTCGCACAAGCTTAAGCTGGCATTTGCCGTTTGATGCTCTTCCGAGTACTATTGCTCACCCTTTTTCAAGAGATTGTGACTGGAGCTCTGTCAGATTTCAGTTTTCCATAATTGACCTAGAATTTGACACCTTTCGGCCTTTTTCTGAACACCCATCTGAGGATATCTGAAAAGAAGCCCAAACAGCTTCCTTTTTCCTAGTTACTGGAATGTTGGGTGTTTGATTCAATACTTCAACCACTAGTCCTTTCCTTGTTGGGATTTCTTCGGCCCACCATTTGCTTGCTTTCTTCCCTGTTGCTCGGAGATTGTAACAGTATCAAATTCCAATAACGTTGGTGTTGATCGGTTAGAGCTTGCAAGTTTTTAGTTCTCGGACAAGAAAAAAGTGATAAAGCGAATCTGCTTTTTCTTCGTTGAGCTGTTGTTAGCTAATGAACGTCTCTGCCTGAGTATGCTTTATGCTCTGAAAGGTTCACTTTTTTGTATGTAGCAAGCATTTCCAATTTTCCATCATGTCCTTGCATGTTCTACTTGATCCTAGGGTTTCTGAAAGATGAGGTAAATAGCTGATATCGATTAGATTTATGCTTCACACTCTGCACCTATCTTTTTCACTTTGCGTCCATGGGATGCTTCTATGAGTTGTTCTTTTTACTTTAGCACCCTCTCCCAGTTCTATAAAGCTGTCGACATTACTTGTTCTTTGTTGAGTCCGGCAAGATATCACTGCCTAATTTTGGTCAAATCCACTTTTTCTTTAACCTAGTTCCTTTTGTCCATTGTCACATTCGGTCTTATTCCTGTATAGGCTAGTTCCTCAACATTTGGGGTGGGTTAGTTGAATCTAGAAAATGGGTAGTGTTGGTGGTAACGATGATGATATGGGATTTCAAAGGGGAGATGAACACATTATCAATTGCTCATCATCGGGAATGGGTACAAATCCATACTTTGCTTCAGGTTGGGATCATCAAGTAGTTTCACTTGGTCAGCACGAGAACCATGGAGGTTCGGCAATACTTTCTCAAAGTGAATTCACAAATTCTCCCTACTCTATTTTAGTTGAAAGCCAAGGAATAAACAACAATGCTCATCTTGTAAACTATCCATCTGATTCAACCTTTGTTGAAATGGTGCCAAAACTTCCTTACTTTGGAAGTGGGAACTTCTCTGATATGGTTGGTTCCTATGGTCTAACTGGGTCTGGTCAGATTGCCAGTAGTATATGCCCTCCAAATTACGCTCTTAACAAGGAAACCAGCACCCGGTGTCATGGTGATCTCCAGCTATTGGAAGAAGCTGCTTCCATTGCAAATAAAAGGAAACCAGTTCGGGAGTCCAATTCTCGTTTTGATCCCAACAAGGTACATCTGGATTATGTTTATCAGATTCTGATTAGTTTGTCATAGAAATTGTAGCTGTTGGCCAATGTAAAGTTTTCTCCCTGAAACTGGTGTGGAATTGGTTGTAGAATGGTGAAGGTGAGTTGCAAAAGGACACTGCAAGGGAGAGTTGTGATGTATCTACAGAACAGGACGAGAAGAAGCCAGCAAATGAACATTACACTGATACACATGCACGGGGAAAAGAGGCAACAAAGCAGTCTAAGGATGATTCTAACAGTGGAGAAGCTCCACCTAAAGAGAACTACATTCACGTTAGAGCAAGGAGGGGTCAGGCAACCAATAGTCACAGTCTTGCAGAGAGGGTACATCTACATATGCAATTTATAAACTATTGATAACGGCACAGTTTCCTTTAATTTGAGGTTAGAATGTTTCATTGCAGATGAGGAGAGAAAAGATCAGTGAGAGAATGAGATTGCTTCAAGACCTTGTTCCAGGATGCAATAAGGTACTTTTGGAGGTCTAATGTCTGAATGAAATGTTTTGTATCAAATGAATAGAATAAGTGCTGATACTGTCTGAGTTTGCTCGTTTTATAAGATCACTGGGAAGGCAGTAATGCTTGATGAGATTATCAACTATGTGCAGTCGTTGCAACAGCAGGTTGAGGTATGCTATTTTGGTACTTCAATCAAAATTCTAATAGATTAGCTAGCTGATAACATGTTTTGAATGTAAATTAAGAGTAAGTTCCTAACAAAATGAATATATTCCTGTTGCAGTTTCTGTCTATGAAACTTGCCACTGTCAATCCGGAGCTGAACTTTGATTTTGAGAGGCTTCTATCCAGAGATGTAAGTTAAAATTTGATGGCGGCAGAATAGACAACATTTTCCTCTGTCTAATTTTTGTTTTTGTTTTATTCGTGCTCTTGCCTTGCCTTGCCTCATATCTAGATGCTTCATCCACGAAGTGGTAATTCATCCTTTTCGGGATTTAGTCCGATGTTGAACTCTAATCCTTATTCTCAAGGAGTTTTTCAACCGAACATAACTGTTATTCCAAACACAAATTTGCAGTTTCCTTCTATGCCTCAAGTAAGTAAAGACCTTCGTAGCAGACTTCCTGTGTCCACATCTTGTATATATGATGCTCAATTCAGGTTATCTTTTATTATTATACAGAATGCATTAGACAATGAGCTACAAATACAAAACCTTTTCCAAATGGGATTTAATTCAGCCTCTGCCATTAACAGCTTGGGACCAAATGGTATTGTAGCAAAGACCCTTACCCACGAATCTTGTCGTTATCTTTCATTTGCTTTTTCCTGTTCTTCACCTTCACTGTTCACAATCTCTGCAGGGCAATTGAAACCTGAGGCCTAGCTTGCCGTTATGGAGGAGAAGAGAAATGGCTTTAGTTCCTTCAAACAAAGAACTCTGGATTTTGTAACGTTAAAGCCATTAAGAAAAAAAGGGATTAACCTGTTTGGTTGTATAGGTTTTTTGTTTACCTCCTAACTCTGATTGTTCTTCGAATTTTTAGCCGAAGAAGATGCCTCGTTAGAATCTCTTATACATGTAAATTTTCTCGGACAAAACTTATCATCTTCCTCTGTTAAGTTATTTGGCTATTGAAATTACAGACGCTTTGAGATTCATTTTTGATGAAATTCTGTTTTTGAGTGTTTGTGTTTGTGATAAAAATTGTCGCTTGCGCTATCAACTGAAATTTCCATAGCAAAAGTATATTATATAAAATATTAAATGTATTGAATATTATCCAATAATTAAAAAATTCAATAGGTCTAGTCATAAATTATGAGCTGTCCATCTTTGGATTAAGTTTTTAACATTTGTTTTGATAAATTTTATTAATTAATAAGTGATTATAAATTAAAATTAGTTAATTAATTTTTATTTAATAGTCTCTTCTTTATTTAAACTAACCCGACTTTACCGGCTTGACTATGGGTTGATCGGCTCATGGCTATGAGCCAACAGGCAGGCTAGATCAACTTAATTTGTTATATTTTTTATAAAAATGTTTTAAAAATGATGTCGTTTTGAAAGCAACATTTTATGGTCGGCTCGTGCCCGATCAATCAACCTGAGCCCTTTTTGATATCCTTGAGTTTAACTCCTAGTTCAGATTTTAATACATTGTTATTGTCACATATTTCACTATAAGATGGAAAAGGCACTGATATTACCGATGGGACTAGGCTTTTATAAATTTCATACACATGCAAATGCAATAATACGACGCCGTAAACTCACAACACATTTGATTTTACCACAACATTAGAAAGTCGTAGACAAATATTAAATTTCCAAGTAAAGATTTTCACCCTCTCCTGATTTCCGTAAGCCGGAGACTCTCTTTCCCTTCCCTTTCTCACTCTGATACAAACCCTAACTATGGTTTCAATTTTGGGGAAAATCATTGACTGAAATAAAGTATGGGAGATGAAAAAGTTGGTCGGAATAAGGATAAACCGTGGCCCTATACAGACCGTCCTCAAGAGAAAGACGAAGCAGATACGAAGCTCTGGGGCGTTTTCCTCTTCGGTCTTATCGGCGCCACAGCCACTACTTTCGCCGTCAGTTCTCTATTTTCTTTTACTTTCTATTTTCTTGTTAATTGTTGAATTCTTATATTTATGGAGTTATTGTTCAATACTCTAGCTTAATTCTGTTCGGATTGTGGAATTTTATTATTTTGTTTTGCATGCCCAATCCAAAGGCGTGATTAGTTTGCTTGGGATTGTGGGAACTAGGTTGGAGATTCTTGTGACGTGAGGTTCCTAGGAGGGATTTGCATAATTTTTGCCAGAACTCGTCCCTAAGTTGTGTTTTGCTATCTTTTTTGGGACTCCGTTTTGATGATTAAACCAAATGGCAGGTTGGTCAACTCCGGAGGACTGTTGATTGGTTTTACGTACAGGTAAGCATACTTTGTTCTGTTGGTGCTTTTCTTTTGTTTTCTTAAGTTGATTTTGAGTAATCTTGAACTGGAAAAGTCTGAGTCTGAGTTTAGTGATCTGGTTTACCTGTCGTTTCCGAAACTTGCAAACTTTGTAATTTTTCCTAAACAGTTAAGCAGGTCAGCAAAAGGAGGAAGTGCTGGTTCTTTTCGGTCAACTTTCCAGGAGGAAGCATGGAAAAGATATCAGCGTCGAATGCAAGAGGAGTATGAGGAAGAAATGGAGAGAGTGGTGAGTTCTCTGTCCTGGTGTAATACTTTGTCATCTAATAATTACAGGTCGGAAGACTTTTTCATGTTTAAAATCAATTGTTAGTTCTCATATTCCAACATTCATTCTTTCCCAGCAAGTTTATTGCCTTTTCGTGGTTCTGTTTGCAAATTATGTTGAAGATGGAGCAGAATATTTTGTCAGCGTCCCGTATGTGTTTACTTTCCTATCTGGTCAACCAACCTGTTAAAACACTTATCGTCAGAGGAGGGTAGAAATGACTTCCCCTGAGGAATTACAGGAGAGATATCTGTTTTTGTTGGTTTCATGTAACTTAGGTTGCAATTTTGGCCTCTACCCTAAACACCTGCCTCTGTACCATTCTTCCCTTCTCTATGCATAAACTTCTTAACTGTAATGAAGGGTTAAACTAAAGACTGCTGTGAGCTTGGGGTATCTAAAATTTTCATTTTTTCGAGTTAATTGCATTTATTTCTTCTGGTTTCGCTGAGTTTTGCTAACATTTTTGTTCTATTGTTTTAGCCTTGTCTTGATATGCATTAAAGTTATTCCCTGTGGTGTTTTGCTTGTGGTTTTTTTATGTATATTTGAATGCACTTTGCTTTATTGTTTTTCATCCCTTCGCGATTGCATGTCATTTCTGTAGGAGCGGATAAGGCGAATGCAAAGTGTTTTTAATCGCGAAAGGAACAAGTACAAGAGAGGTTATGAAAGCTGGAGGGAAAATGATCAGAGTGCTTTTCACCATCATTTTCAGCGAGATGATTGGTATTGGAAGACTGATACATCTTTCAGAGATCAGAGGACTAATAATTTCAGAAGAACTCCTCGAGATAGTACTAGTTATCCATTATCACATCACTACTCTGTCTTGGGACTTGACAGGTACTATTTTGAGCCCTTAATTGCTGAATATGATGCACATTATATTTATTACTAATTCAAATGGTTCATTAAATGATTGTGTAGATCAACTTTTCTTTCCTGTTAAGTATAAAGCCATTGTGACATGCAAATTTTCATTTTCAGTTTGTGTATTCTAAAAGGTCTGTTTGCGGTTGGACTGAAGATTTATAGGAAAAAAGAACTGTTAAACCTTGACACTTTCCAATGAATACCAATTGTTTGTAAAGATATGTTTCAAGGCAAAACGAAACCATCATTGTGATTTTGGAAAGTTTAATTTGAAGTTCATACTCTCTTTGGTATCAAATTATTTGGATAAAGATTAAGGCGTCATCTAGAACTATGAAAAGTCTACTACTGGAGGCATTAGATAAAAATAAAGATATTGGACCAACTCCAAATTTAATATCAATGTTATCAAATACGACACAAGCCTAAAAAAACCAGCTGGCCAAGGTTTGTTTACCTGAATGATCTTTACCGGATTTAATATCCATTCGTCTATATCACCTTCAATTTTCCCGAGTTATTGCAGGAACATTGATCTACAAATTTTTTTCAAAATTAAGATTTTTGTTTCAGTGGTCTAATATGATACGATCTCTTTTTATGAGACAGGTCCAGAGGGACGCCATATTCAGATACTGAGATTAAGGTACTATTTTTTATGGATAAAGATGCCGTATTTCAGTATAGATTACTGACCATGACTGATACAAAGAACGTTAACTTCATCATTGCAGGCAGCATTCAGGGCCAAGGCATTGGAGTTTCACCCAGATCAGAACCAAGATAACAAAGGTTGGATGTTGTTGGCTGCTTCTAATCAGGTCTTACTGCTAAAAAAGTTGTGGCCTAACACTCTATGACACATCTTTTTACAGAGGTAGCTGAGGCGAAGTTCAAAGAGGTGATGACTTCTTATGAAGCAATTAAACGAGAAAGAAAGGATATGAGATCTTGAACCGACTAATATGATTGGATGCCTAGTGGATACTGCTGGATTACATTGAATTGAGTTTAGTTTTTCACTAAATCTTTATCTTGTATTATGATTTTACCTTTTGCAGATTAATCTGCATGTATTGATAGGTCGCTAATGAGTGAGGAAAATGTTTTCGCCGAAATATGTACAGGAAATTTAGCTGAATAAGATAGAAACTTGTAAAATTTTCGTGGATTGAATCCACCAGTAAAATTCTGTAATTCTATATATATATGTGTTTGCATTCATCTGTTAAATTCTTATATCTGTATATATATCAGGAATTGCTTTTAATTTATTTGGTTAACCATAATTTTCTTGAAAAACATCTTTTCAAATTCGTGAGTTTCGAAAAAAGACTAGGCTATGTTTTTTAAAGCATGCTCAAAGAAATTATTGATCCCTTTAATCACTATATTATGTTTCTCGTAAGTACTTAACATTATAATGGGATTGCTAGCATTTTTTGCCTCAACAAAGTAATGGGTTAATAACTTAATATCTATATTTTCAAAATGAAGTTAAATTTATAAGACAAGATTTAAAGTTTAAAAAGATTTAATCAATATTAGGTCATTATAAAATTGGTTAAAAATTGAATAAATTTAAAAATTAATTGAAAAAGATCGTGATAAAAAAATTAAAGTTTACTTAAAAAAGAAATTGGTAAATGAAAATTAATTGACTTATAAAAATTGATTAGTTTAAGAAAATTAGTAGATTAATTAATAAACTGACCAGTTTTTAACAACAAAAATATTAAATTAAATCAAATTAAAATTTTGAAAGTCAAGTCAAAAAGTTAGCCGGTTCGAAGTTTCGCTATTAAACGGTCGAATCATTTTGGTTTTTAAAACAGTGGATAATATTAATATAGGTTAGATGGGGGCCTTTTTCTAACAGTAAGATGGTGTTGTTTGGATTAGTTTAAGTATAAATTTCTAAATTTGGGACTTTATTAGCAAAATAAATTTAGACGCGTCTTTAAGGTTGGTTCAATTGGGCACTTTGATCATTTTGTAAGATGACTTATTTAAACTATATAGTTTATCATATCTAATCATTTAAAATTGTTTGATTTTAATCAAATAATTTAGTTAAATTACATCTTATTCAAAATATATGATTTATAAACTTTACATTTACATGATAATCTATCAATTGAATATCTAAAAATTAGTTATGAGATATTTTGTTATTAAAAAAGATAGAATAAAAATCACAATTCATTTAATTAAAATTAAAATTAAGATTAAAAGATAATTAATAAATCACCGGACTTTTTTAATTCTTATTTATTTTAAGAATCTTAATTCATTTTCGATCAAAATTTCAAAGGAAGCACGTGGGAAGAGAAGTCTGTTGAACTCACAGGAAAAGTCAACACCAGCAAATGGCACCAAATAGAAAATATAGCAAGATACCTCATCAATTCTATTTTGTTCTTTTTTTACTATTCATCATTATTCTTTTTTCTTATTTAGGTACTATAGGTTGGAAATTTCTAGGTTTGTTACGATACAGTAACAAAAAAAAGAGAGACTATGAAACTAAGTGTGTATATATCTTCACAAATCATGAATAAAATTCATTTCTTTCTCACAAATTTCGATCCTTATTATTGTCTTCTACATGGTATCAGAGTAGAGAAGCTCTTGATATCCAAAAAATCCTAATTTTGCCAATATGCCTGGTAACGAAAGTGAGAGTAGTGATATACAAAATCGGTTCCAAACCGGAGATGAAGAGTTTAAATCGTACGAAATGGTGACGTCAGAAAATCCAGGAGCTATCCTAGTAGCCATAGTTCTTGACGAGACAAATTCCTGTAGTGGAGTAGAGCAATGGCCATTGCCCTAAAAGCTAAGGACAAATACGAGTTCATTAATGGAGCTTGTAAGGAACCAGAGAGCAACCCACAACTATTGAAGAAATGGAGAACAACCGATTCTATGGTAACATCTTGGCTCTTAAACTTTATGTCAAAGGAGACTGCTAGGTCCTTTTTGGTTGTGACTACTGCGAGAAATCTATGGGAAGAACTTAGAATTAGATTTGGAGAAAGTAATGGACCCCAAATCTACCAATTAATGCAAAGTATCAATAATCTAAGATAGGAAAACGATTCTGTAGCTAGCTATTTTAACAAGCTAAAACGGTTGTGGGATGATCTTAGAAGTGTTATGCCTTTTAAAGCTTGTTCTTGTGAAATTGGTAGTAAGAATGTTAATGTTGAAGATATCAAAAAATTGTTTCAATTTTTAGTGGGGTTAAGGGATGATTATCAAAGTGTGATTAGTCAAATCATGTTGTATGATCCTTTGCCCAATATAAGTAAAGCTTATTCCATTATGCTAATAGTTAAAAAACAGAGGGATGTTTCTGGTTTATCTGAGAATTCGAATGAAACTGGTCAATTAAATGTTGCTCTTTATGTGAAATCTAGTAGAAATAGAAAGAGAGATGTAAAGGAGAGTAGCTTTGCGTCTGGATCAACAACTGGAAAGAGGAGATTCGTTAAAAGGGATGATAAATATTGCACTCACTATCACGAAAGGGGTCACACGATGGAGACATGTTTTAAAATCCACGAAGAGTCAAATTGGTTTAAGGAGTCAAAACAAAAAAAGGCAAGAGAAAGGGAGTTCTATTTAGAAGCTGTAGTTGAGAGTCCTCTTGATATCGGACAGCGGAGCCAAAACGCTAAGATAGTTGAAGATTAAACTGAACTCGGTATATTATCTCAACAAGACAAGTACAGGAGTCGATGAAGCTGCTAAAAGGAAAAAGTATGATTGAGGCAAACCATGTAGCATTCAATAGCTATGTAGGTATAAATTTTTTTCGCAATGATAATGTTTGCATTGATTATGATCATGGTTTGTGGATAGTGGACTTGGGAGCCTCCACCAATATGACCTTTGACAAAAACAAACTCAAAACCCTTGTAAACACACATTATCTTACACCCGTGACTCTTCCATATGGATCTTTAACCCCTGTTAATCAAGTAGGAAATTAGACTTAACTAAGGAAATAACGTTGTAAAATGTCCTTTTGTATCCCCACATTTCACCACTATTTGTTGTTTGTTTGTAAACTTGCACAGCAAAACAACTTAGCTGTAATTTTCGTTTCTAACAAGATGTTTTTACAGGACCCCATTATTGATTATGTCGTGGCCAGTTGCAAGGAAATTGTAGGTGTATACAGGCTCGAACCACACCACTTCTTACCACCAAAAACCAAGAAAGGTCCTTCCTTGAAATTCTATCTCGATGAAAATTTTGCTTGTAATGTGATCGATGATTATGGCTTATTACACTCTAGATTCGATCATATTTCCTCTAAGGTTTTAAAACATTTGAACTTTCATTGCTTGGAAATGCTTAAAAATTTCTTTTGTGAAACATGTCCTTTGGCAAAACAAACTAGAAAACTTTTTGGTAAGCATAATATCATAGCTACGAAATACTTTTGAGTTACTACATTTGAACCTTTGGGGCCCCTTTAAAACAAAAAATATTGATAGTTCAACATATTTAATTACGATTGTTGATGAATATTGTAGAGCTGTATGGACCTTTTTATTAAGCACCAAAGAACAAGCTCATAAAACTCTTACTATATTCATCACTATGATTGAAGATCATTTTAAATAAACCATTACAACTATACGAATAGACAACGGAACTGAGTTTGTGAACCATTTGAACCAACAATTATTTGAAAACAAAGGGATTTTTCACCATAAAACTTCCGTTCATACGCCCCAACAACACGAGGTTGTTGAACGAAAACACAAACACCTCCTTCAAACCACCCGAGCGCTTATGTTCCAAGTGAATTTATCAAAAGAATTTTGGGGGAAAGCTTTTTTAACCGCTACTCACATAATCAATCACCTACCGATGTAAGTGCTATCATAGGACACACCTTACAAAAAAAACATAAAAAATAGCTGACCTATGACCATCTCCGCAACTTTGGGTGTCTATGTTTCACCACGAACACCACTCCCCACAAAGAAAAATTGGACCCACGAGCAAGGAAATGTTTATTCCTTGAATACTCGACCGATCGAAAGGCTTACAAATTTCGAGTAATCGACACAAAACAAGTAATTTTTAGTTGAGATGTTGCATTTTACGAAACCTTATTTCTGTATAAACAAATCGAAGAAACTGAACACAACACTAACTCAATGTTTGACCCATTGTTTGGGCGATCTAGCCCAAATATCTATACCCAAACTCAATTACCCAGTTACCCAAACCTCATTGCCGGATTCACCCAGACCTGACCCGATAGACCAACCTACACCATTAACATCACCAATTACTATCGACATTCAAAATCCCCAAACTGAAACCCTATATCCATCAAACACCTAAACGACTTCCGATAACATCACCATACTTACCTAATTTAGTGCCCGACATCAGAAACCACTTCAATACCTTAATGATTACATTACTACCCTACCAAATCGACCTCTCAATGCTTCCTCACAGCTTTTCACGGACCACGACAAGCTCATCTTCTCCACTTCCCATAAAACCTTCGTGGCTAACTTGTTTACTGACTATGAACCATTTTCTTATGAAAGTGATAAACAAGACCCATTGTGGATTGAATCGATGGAGGCAGAGTTTGAAGCTTTAGATTGAAATGGAACTTGGGTATCATCTATGTTACTAGCAAGAAAGAAGGCATTAACCACGAAGTGGGTATACAAAATCAAAAGAAAACCAGACGGATAAATTGAAAGATGGAAAGCACGTTTGGTTGTGAAGGGATTCAAGCAGACCCTGGGTGTTGACTACTTTAGCGTATTCACTCCTATTGCGAAGATTACTACAATTCGCACTGTTCTTGCTATTTCCACAGTAAAGGGGTGACCTATACACCACATGGATATAAACAACGCTTATCTACATAGAAAAATCGACGAAGAAATTTACATCTCACCACCTCAAGGCCATAACAGGACGTGACCAGGGGAGGTACTAAGACTTCGGGAATCTCTATACGGCCTAAAACAGGCAAGAAGGCAATGGAATAAGGAATTCACGGTAAAATTGATTGTTTACGGGTTTGTCCGAGCAGACTCAGATCCTTGTTTATTTACAAAAGGTAACAATACTAACTTTGTAGCCTTAATTATCTATGTAGATGATGTGCTGATCACTAGTTCTGATAAATCCCTGATAAATGATGCGAAGGGTTTCTTGAATGATTTATTCACCATAAAGAATATGGGATACGTAAAGTATTTTGTTGGCATCGAAATAGCTAGATCAAAGTGCGGTATGAAATTATCCCAACAAAAATACATACATGATATACTGTATTGGCTAATTTGAATTTGGGGGATTTGAAAAGTGCTGATGTGCCCGTAGTTTCAGGACTGAAATTGAATTCTGATGATGGTACTTTATTAGTCGATGTTGAGAAGTATAGGAGAATCGTTGGGTAGCTTTTGTATTTAAATTTTACGTGACCTGATATCACATATGCAATGCAGCAATTAAGCCAATACACCGCTGCCCCAAGAGAACCACATTGGAAGGCACTAACTCATGTGTTAAGGTATGTCGCAGGGAGTGTTTCAAAAGCACTATTTTACACTACAAACTCTGAAAACAAACTATTAGCTTATTCTGATGCAGACTGGGCAGGCTGCCTAGTCACCTGAAAATCCATTACAGACTTCTGCATATTTTGAGGTTTATCCTTAATTTGTTGGAAGACAAAAAAGCAGCAAACGATCAGCAGATCTTTCGCTGAAGCCGAATATGCTGCGAAATAAAGTGACTAAATTACATCTTGAGAAATCTGCAAGCGAAGGTTCTATTACCAATTCCACTAAGATGTGATAACATGGCAGCAATCCATATCTCCAACAATCCCGTGTTTCATGAGCGCACCAAGCATCTAGATATTGATTGCCACTTGGTACGTAATGCAGTCCACGATGATTTTCTCCAAACAAGTCACTTATCTTCGAGGTTCCAATTGGTTAATGCATTCACAAAGGCTTTACCAGCACCAGCACTTCACACAGTGTTGGACAAGTTGGGTTTACATAAACTCCAACTTGAGGAGGAGCTGTTGGACTGAGAGAAAAAGTCAACACTTGCAAATGACACCACATAGAAAAGCAGGAAACCTCATCAATTCTATTTTGTTCTTTTAGTTCATCATTATTCTTTGTTCTTATTTAGGTACTATAGGTTGGAAATTACTGGGTTTGTTACGAAAGAGTAATAGAGAAGAGAGAGAGTCTGAAATTAAGTGTATATATATCGTCACAAATCATGAATAAAATTCATTATTTTCTCACAAATTTCGATCCTTATTATTGTCTTCTACAAAGTCAAACGCGACTGTGCTCTTCATTGAATGGGAAAATCAAATTATAAGTTCAGATTCCAATTCACGGATTCTTACCGCAAATGATTACTCTAAAGTCTGAACCATGAAATCTTCAACCACCCTTTTGCTCATTCCTTGGAATTCGGGCGTAAGGAAAGGAGCTTTTAGAAGAATTCCTTTAGCGGGTCTTTAGGATAAAAAGAAAGTCTTTAGATGTCATAAGTCAAAAGCTCCGTCCCCATTCCTAAAATTACCTACCAAACTACTGCCTTTTGGTTGTTATGAGGTCCAGAGTACTTCATGATCTACGTCCCTTTCTAAAAGTTGTACTCTACATCCAACAAAGCTTTGCTGTATCATGAGTGAAAGATCCGTCAGCCACACCAGAAGGTGTGGTGTTTAAATAATTAGTGGACGTCGTGGAAAGCAACCTTCTTGTAATGTTTTAAAAGAACCAGTCGGCTTAGTGTAAAACGGTATCAAGATCTCTGGTTGAAGTTTTATATAGATTCTGAGTGATAGGGGAGAAATTAGGAGTTAATTAGAGAACAAAGGGCTTAACATTATTACACAAGAAAGGACAAACAAATTGACATATTTAGAACTCGGTAATAAGAGCTGCAACAAGTGAAAATTTCAAAACCCCTCTTCTTTTTCTTCAATTTTTAGGATAGAGATTTACAATATTGCACAGTTCTTCGTTACATCACAGAACATTCAACTTTGGTGTAAACCATGAGCAAGGGAAGGGATGAAAGACAAAGTAGCTTATGGCTTGACAGTGCTTTGCCAAGTTCATATCACACTTTAACAGGAGGAGCTCTGTAATAAGCTGGAACAGTTGCAGGGAAGAACATTTGCCTAACCCCTTCTGCCTTGATAATTGGGAAAATGATCCCTGATGCACCCTGCAATGAGAAGGGTTAAATATTGGAACTGGAAAAGAGACAACTTCCAAAAGGATCGGTGGAATCAATGGGGGAAATCAAGACGAGAAGTGTATCAACAGAGAAGAGATACAGACCGAAATCAGCCTAGCTCCAATCCAGATGCGTTTAGGTGAAGGGAATGGCAGTAACAAGCGACCAACACCATAGATCGCAACTGCAAAGAAATGTGCCACTAAACTCAATGGACGAGGGTTTAACCCGGAGAGCAAAGAGATTGGTCCAGTTGCGCATAGACCACCAAGACTCAGATAATCAAAGCAAGCCTCACGCATTTCCTTCCGAGCTTGATCAGGTGAAGCACAAAAGACCTTGTACAGAGCACCAGCGAGTGTGTTGATTGTAGATGCCACAGGCTGCGTCAGAAATATCAGGGATTATGAGTTCAGTTGACCGAAGAATGTAAAATTTTGTTTCATGAATCCTCTGCCGAAGAAAAAACTAAAGAACGAAATTTTCTCAATAAAATGTTTGTACCAAGAGAAGGCATAATTTTAAAGATAGAGATAAGACGGCTTGCCTTACGCAAGGTGTAAAAACATTCAAGATATTTGCTGAGTGAAGATGCATCGTGAAGGTCACGCAATGGTCTTAGAAGATCTCGCAGCACCACAATGTCTGAGAGTGCCACAGTCATCCCTCCACCTGTTAGAGGATGTCGCATGTTGAACGCATCACCCATTAACAAGGCACCAGGGGTAGGAAGTGGTGCAGCTGGCATGCTTCTGTTCGGCATTGTCCTAATGTTACCTTTGTCAACAGCTGCTACGAAAGCATCATAAATTTCTGGAGGAACCTGCAATACCCATTCTACGACGTCAGTTAACATAAATGAGATAGAAAGTAACAAAGGGGACACAATTTTAACACAACATGATATTTAAGAATGCCATAGCAAATGTCAGGTCAAGCAAATAGTTGGGAATGCATAGACGGCAAAAGATATCAACCTGAGGTGCCACCACAGCCTTCAAATAATTTGCCATTTCTCCATTTGAAATGGATGGAACCTTCTGACCAGGAACATCAACCAGACAGCGTACTTCGGAGCTGCTGATAGGATAGAATAGAATGGGAGAAGGATCTGCTAGTATAACATGGCCATGATTTGCATATGGAAGTTGGCAATTCTCCAAAACCAAACCAACAAAACAAGAGGGCACATCCACCTGCATACAATGTTTCAAAGTGCTGTTGAGAACTAAAACCTAACAAAGAAATTGGAACCTCACACTTGTTTGCCAGCACCGATAACACAAACAACACTACTACTCACTAACTAGAGAGCTACATAAGAAAAAGTTCAAGAGTCTTCACCTTTGGGTCACAAAGAGAGCGGCGCAAGTTTGAGAAACAACCATCACAAACAATTGTCAAAGGTGCAAACTTTGTTAGCTCTAGGCCTGATTTGGTTTTATACTGAACACCTTTGATAGTTCCTTTTTCCTCTAATAGAGAAGTGACAGTTCCTTGCTCCAGTCGCACACTAGAAAGTAAAACAATAAGCATGAATGCTGAGCAAGAAGAAAAACTTAATATATATTTACATTAGGAAACAACAGCAGAACATAAAACTTTTTTGAGTTGTGCATTCAAATCATGTAAGCCTATGATTTTGCAGAACCATTCAACGTATTCCGAACATTAGCACAAATGTACAGCAGCAACAAGCGCAAACATACTTAGGAAGGGATGCTGCTTTTTGGCGCATTCTTTGTATGAAACGCCCATTATGAAAGCTCCTCCCTGAAACATCAGAGTGAAACTTCTCCAGTGGATAAGAGAGCTGAGTATGCTTTCCATCCTTGAAAAGAGCATAACCAAACACCCTTTGAGCATCAATTTCCTCAACGCAATCTGCATACATACAAATATCCTATGATTAGATGTGGGTAGCTAGAAGATTCTCAATATAACTATAATGTTTGACCTGAACGTACCTTCAAGACCCAACTCAATCAACTTTAGGTAACCTCCTGGTTGTAGCAATTCACCAACAATTCTGTCAGGTTCGGTTAGGTCTCTTTCAATAACGAGCACTCGACGTCCATCCTGTTTTTGAAACACGTTAATTTCAATTAATATAATTTACAGTTGAGTTAAAAAACAGATATGCTGTCAACGTCTATGATCAACTAAGAATTTTGCTTAGGTACAAGCACCCACACAACAATAGGACAAAACAGTTTGTTGATTAGAGCAATAAGTACTCATATAACACTGTAAGCTTCTCTCTATGCTGGATATTATAAACGTACAAGAATCTGTTACAAATATTAAATAACTCCGTTTAATAGATCTCTACAGATATGATCAACTCTGAAAGAAAATACAAATGCAAGGACCACAGCTTCAAAATGATGTTATATTGAGTTGCTTGGCCCACTACGATAAATATGCAGCAAAAATAATTAGGATTGTGGTACAACAGAATGAAAATCAACTTCAGAAAGAGTTCAATAATCATGACTTACAAGACACATATCCTCCCTTCGTAGTAACAGAAACATTTCATTCTTAACTGACCAATCACAGAAGAAATCAGTATTTGGACTTACTACTTTCTCATCAACCGTCCAAAACGGCTTATTTGCAAAAGACCAAAACCATCTACAGGAGTTGGTCCCCACTCAAGTTGCAAATTTACTAACAATTAAAAGAAAACATTCAAATAGGAACTAAATATGTGAGAGTATTAAAATGTGATTAAAACATAATAATCCCCATAAACTAGTTCAACAAGTAAAGATTACGAAAGCTAGACAGTAAGTACACAGAACCCCCCAGAAAGAGAAAAGAGAAAAGTCTACGAGGTTCCAAACTAAACTACTCTTGAAAAGCAGTGCTCTTTACATCTCGCCGTCCACACAAAGAAGTAGGGGCCAACCAAAAGTTGGATGTAATGCGAAAACTAATTTCAACAGTTCTAGAATTTTCTCAACAAAATACCCAAAGAATTCGAAATCCCCCAAAGTAACCCGTCAATTATAAACAAGTGCAACTTTAATAATCAACTAAATATCATCCAAATATCAAGGGAATTGGCATCTGCGAAAATGATGAGCCTCCGTCGCACAAAAAGCATAAAAAAGAAAAAAAATTGAAAAAGAAAGAAGGAAGAGACAAGAAAGTAGCTCTAAAAAGTATACATATATTCACAATTGTTGAGCACAAAGCACAAATGGAACACCACTTCATGTTAGCCAATAATTTAAATAATAACAACGCCCAGGTTAGTTTTTCCCTATAATTGGCTACGATATTTCGAAAAATTTTAAATTCTCTACAAAAGTAAAAGATTCTACGTAAGTCGTTCGGCCACCGAAAAAAAATACAGGAAACCAAAGCTAAAAAGACAACAAAATGGACCGAAAAGATACATCCAAAGAGGTCACCTTGCCAAGAGTGTGGGCGAGAGCGGCGCCGGCGACACCAGCGCCAACGATGATTACGTCAGCGTCGGAAGCGTCACCGGATCTGCATTCACTGTTGGTAGTGGCTACGCTATTAACGACCTGAGACGAAACTGGCCGGCAGCGGTCTCTCTTCTTAGCCGTCAAGTGGCGGACAACAGCAAACAGAGCTAAAGCGGAGGCGAAGATCCAGGCGAAGCACTGATCCGCCATTATTCGAACCGGAAAGTCCACTGAGAGAAAGAGACGTAAAATGACAGTGCCTTTTTCTCACGGTGCGTCAGTTTAGCAACGAAATGGATTCGTTGCGTGTGCGCGTTCGGTTAGGCTAACTTGCACGTCGGCGACGGAGAGCTTCGCTGGCAAATGCGTATTTGAGACTTTATATATATGTGTGTGTGTGTGTATATATTATTATGTGAAGAAACAGAATAGCTTTACCGTTTCAAGTTATGAACCAGAAAATTTCTGGTTTTGTTTCAGTGACAGACGGAGAGCAGCTAAGCTGACGACGGTTTTCTTTTCTTTTTTGGGCCTCTCGACGAGTGCGTATGTGTGTTGAAGAGGAAGTGAGATTTAAGATTTAACCACCGCAGCTCATACGTGTACGCCACACAGCTAACGTGCGCCTCGTGTCCTTTTTTATTCTGATAATAATTTTTTTCTATAAAAGAAAAAACAAATAATAAAAAATAACAATCGTATCCGTAATTGATTCTTACTTACGCGATGGACTGTATTTTAAGGTAAAGGCTAATTTTAGTTGTAAGTAAGATCCGTAATTAAATATAATGTAATGTATTGAAATATAATAGTTTATAATAAAATGTTACATTAAAAAATTGTTTTTTGTAAGAGAATAGAAGAGATCATAATATAATATAGTAAAATATTGTCTGGAAGATGAATGTAATGAAATATAATGTATGTATAATAATCATAAATGACTATTTTACCTTTGATATAATGAGATGTATTGTCTTGTTGTTTGTTATTAGAGTTGATGATATAATTAGATTATAAAAAATTATTGAGGGTATATATTAGATAGTACATATTTATTATTTTATGTTATATTCTAAACTTCTTAAATTAGAGTTAACTTATTTTTACTGTTTATGATAAAGTAAGATATAACGTGAAACTCTCATCTTCTATCATATTACATTTTATTCTATTATAAATTTTTTTCTCAAACTATATTATATTTCATTTCATACAGCCTTAGTAAAAGTAAAATCATATGCTATTTTCAATGTTAAGTTTGTTATTGTGTCTTTTTAATTGAGAACATATGTATCTAATCAGTAATTAATTCAGGTTGTTCCGAAATTTAACGGCGTTATCCATTTTCATAATTCAAATATAAATTTTGGTAATTTTCAGATTTTACAAACACTAATCTATTAGTTCAAAAGTTAGCCTATTCTAGTAAAAGAAATCACATTTTGTCAAACATGTTCTTGTCACGCAAGTACAAACTAATTAAGCTTGATTCAATTGATCTTACTAGATTTCTTGATCTAGTGTACGACCATTTGAAATTAACACTAATTACACGATAATAAAATTATTCAAATGAGTACTAAATTAATTTTTAGAATTATTTCACTGTATCAAACTGCTGATAATTATATTTAATAATCGATTATTTGAGATGTTACGTTCATTGATATGACATAATTGATCAGATATATATTATAAAAGACGAATGCATATGAATCGTACAATTTTAGAAATATATAATTAAAAATTATCAAAAAATGTAGTACAATAATACGATAATTTGTAACCTTGTCTTGGTACATCATGTGGTCCTTTTATTTTCTAGTAAATTCTTTGGTAAACTTGGCATAAAGTTTTATAGACATGACTACTTGTGGTCCAGAAACTGTGAAATACAATATCACGTCCCCTTCATTATAATTGTGTAGTCTGGATTTCAGTAATAAGTGATCTCCCACTTGTTTTCTTACTTGTCAGACCAGAATCACACATTTTTTAAAATTAAAAATTAAAAATGTTTAGAAAATCATTTTTAATAAATTAAAAATTAGATACATATATATATACCCTCCTCTAGATATAATTATATATTTTTATAAAAAGTTTGTATAATATACAGCAGTCGTTGCTAACGAATAGACTTCCGTTAAATTTTTTAACGGAAAATATCCTAGATTGGAAGTTGGTGGTTGGCTGGTGTGTATTAAGTAGGGGTGAGCATTATTCGGGTAGAAAATTTTTAAATTTCGGGTAATTCGGGTAAAATCTGAATTATTTTCGAGCCGGGGTCGGGTAACTCCAAAAAATTTCGGGCCGGCCCAATTACCCGAATTACGTTATAAAATTTCAGATAATTCGGGTAATTCTAGTAATTAGGGTAATTCGGGCCGGAAAATTCGGTAATTCGGGTCAGATAAGCTTGGGTTAGAAAAACTTCGGGTTCAGGCCGGGTAAGATGAAAAAAATTTCGAGTAATTCGGGCCGGGCCCAAAACAGTGAAATTTCGGCCCGAATTACTCGAATGCTCACCCCTAGCTAGGGGGAGATGGAGTAGAGTTTTAGGAATGAGGTCAGAGTTGTAGTGGCCGAAGTTGTTCGTTAAACCAATGAACAAGATATATCCAAGAATGATCATTGCGTGCTATAGAAGCAGTTCCAGCGAATGCCGTAATTAACGGAGGAATTGCAAACATTATGAAGTACATAATGTTTTCAGCAAATGAATGAATGAGTGTATAATTGATGAAAGTGAATAAATAAATTAGACACTTGATGATAAAGAAATTACAGGTAATAGGCTTGACGGGAATGATATCGAGAGTAGAAAAAGTGGCAGTGAAATGTTGGATGAAGCCAAAAATAGACGAACTCTACAGTGTTGGAAGGTGGAAGAGTGAAATAGAGGCAAGAATGTGTCACTTAAATTTTTTATTTGCTTAAAATCCTTGGTATAAGAGGTATTTATAGGGAACTTAGGATTACTCTAGAACAATTGCTTAAATTCTCACCAACTTTCTATCCTATTAACTTATTAAATGCTCTTTAGAAAGATATAATGCTTAGGCATTATCTATTCATAAGACTATTCTAAAAAAATCATAGTCTTGTATTGTAATTTTAAAATAAAAACATACTTTTCAAGAGAACTCACTACAACAAAATAGGCAAAAGGATACGAGATCAACATTGTCAACAAAAATTAACCCTTTAGTGACTATTTTTAAAATTGTCGACAAAGATTTAACTTAAATCATCATCAAAGGTCAACATTTGGCTACGATTTCAAAAAGTTTGTTGCGAAAAGTTAACCTAGTATTAAAAAGGATCAATCTTTAGTGGCAATAAAGGTTAGGGATGATTTATGAAAGCATCTCGAAATCTAGTGTTTATAAGAGAAAAAGGTGATTTATGAAACCTAATATCGAAAAGAAAATGATGATTTATGAAACTTAATATCGACTTTCTCCTCCAGCGTCCTCCTCTCTCACAAGTTTGAAGCCTCCTCCACCGTCCTCCTCTCTCGCCTTTCTAGCCTCCTCCTCTATTGTAACACCCCACTGTCGCTGCGACCCGAACCCGACATCGACAAAGATATCCGAGTCTGTGCCCCGCGAGGGTGGCGTGCTAAACACTGCTTACCATAAACACCTATCTCTATGACTTTGGAGGATGATGATCGTGGATGGTGTTTGAGGCTAGGTTTTGGTGATCTTCTGGAAGAGAACTTGAAGAGTAAGTGGTTAAATCAAGTAAGTTTTAGCTGTAAATGTCATGGATATGGTAAAATTGAAGTTAGCATGATGACAAACTTGATGATTGAATTATGCTTGTGAAAGACTTGTGTTTGTGTTTTAATTGATGCTAATAGATGTTCATGTTTGTGTTTGAGTATGTATGTTGAGTTTAATTCATGGAAATGTATAGAAGGAGAGAGTAAATGATGTGTTGAAGGAGTGATTTGAATGATACATATGTATGCCCTATTTTTTAGTATTGTTAAATTATGGATTTTGACTTGTTTGTGAATGGTTTATTGAGTGAAAGTAGGTAGAGAATGATGAGGAAAGTAATGGAAAGAGGATCCATGTATGGAAGGTATAGGATGAGTTTGATGGTTAGAATGAATGTTTGAAATCTGGAAATTTTGCAGCATTATGATGTTGAGGATGCTTCAATGTATGAGCCATAATTTCCTTTCTAATTGTCCAAATGAATTGATTTTTGTTTTGGATGAAACTAGGTGTATTTGGCTACATTTTTTAAGAACGTGATGAGTTTTAAATTTGTTTTGAAGAGTCCCAAACATTGACATGATTTTAGTTCAGCAAAAGTATAGATGATTGTGTATACTGATATTCTAGTTTGGGTGTTTATGACCATTAGGGGTTATGAATTGGATATGAGTGCTTTTGAGTTTAAATGTGCGGTGTTTATGAAGTAATAACACAATGACGGATGGAGAATATGTAATGCTTAGTACATAGAAAGAAGTTATGCTAAGGGAAAAGATATGGAGCTTAGGAGGTGAAGGTAAAAATGAGGAGTGAAATGAGCTAGGAATTGAGGGTTTAATGTAAGTTAATTGATGTTTATGTTATTATGAAGTGGTTTGATGTTAAAAGAGACGAATTTGAGAAGATTGTAGGTTAATATGATGATTGAATGAAGGTAGGAACCTTGGATGAAGCATTGAAGTGTGTTTTGGTGATGCATGTCTGTTAAACAGACATGGGAGTCCATTTAACGGACCTTCTCGGACCTAAAAAGACCCTTGAGATAGTGTGTGTCCGTTAAACGGACATGGGAGTCTATTTAACGGACCTTCTCGTGTGAAATGGGGGATTCATGTCCATTAAACGGACAATCTCGGGTCAGTTACTGTTCAACGCATTTTTGAGCATCTTAGAGGCCGAATCTCGCTTTGAGGCCTCTAATACAAGTTGTAGACCTAGATGTCTTCTTTAAAATGGCACATAAACGAAATGAATCTTAGTTTTTTAGAGAAAGTTATGGCATTCTCGCCAAACTAGGTTCAATTGGAAATCAATCATAA
>JANVCL010000002.1:3782786-3794070 GCA_026546855.1 Erythroxylum incrassatum
CCCTGTTAACCCATATTTACTATTTTACCCTTCCTGCTGTACCGGGATGTTACACAATCTCGCTGCAGCAAGTCTCGGATGCCTGCAAACAAAGGAAAAGCTGTAGTTTGTGGACCGTGAGAAGCAGAGAGGATGTTAATAACCTCAAGCGAATCAACTTCAACGACGACGCAGCGGAAGCCCAGGTCCCAGGCCACCTGTAGGCCGAAAGCCACACCCCAAAATTCGGCAGATAAAGGTGAACCCCACCCTAGACGGTGCTGGAAGCCACCATACCACCGCCCGTGACTATCGCGAAGTAAACCTCCTGCGATGGTCGAAGAATGCCCGGGCTGAAACGCCCCATCAGTATTCAACTTCACCCAGCCCTTCGGCGGCGGGGTCTAACCCACCAGGCTCCCTGCAACCAAACCTGCAATCGAGAAAACAGTCGATTCCATAAGCCGAGCACGGCCAATCCAGTGCACATAATCCAAAACAATCTTAGGACCCTCCTGCGGCTAGACAAAATACCGCTCGAACAGGCTACTTTTACGCCACTTCCATAAGGCCCAAACAGCGACGTCGTAGATCATATTCCAAGAGTCCTGGGCTACTGGCGATTGATTGCGGAGATTAGTCATCAATCAAGTCCCGACATCCTGGTGGTAGAAATTGCGGTCAACCACCGTCTGAGGAAAATTTCGCCAAAACACTCGTACGCGTGGGCAGTCACGTACAGCATGAAGGGTCGTCTCTTCCTGACCACAGAATTGGCAGCTACTGGACGTGGCGATGTGTCTGATCAAGCGCTGCTGATTAGACAAGAGTTTCTGGCTCGCCAGCAACCATATAAAGGAGCGAATCCACTGGGGGCCCGACCAGGTCCAGATATCTTGCCACAACTATTGGTTCGGGGCTGGAAACGGGCCTTCCTGAAGCTCATACGCAGAAGCCACAGTGAAACACCCATAAGCTGTAAACCCCCACGCCAGTTGATCCGCCCCGCAGTCCCCCGTAGGAGGGTGAAGGGATGCTAACACCAAACAAACGACAGAAGGAAGATATTGATGAAACTCCTGCCACTGCCATCGGCCCTCGACGCTCACAAAGGTGGCAACGGTGGTAGTCAAACTGTGAGCGGGGATAGGAGTTTTTAAGTTTAGGTATATAGTACTAACTGATTTACTAATAACCTATTAGCTTTTATATAAACAAAATTTTAAATACAACAAACTGATAATGAATCGGTTTATACTATTTTTGGTTGATTGTTTCAATTCAGATTTTAAAAATCAGTTATTTCTGTTAAAAGTTTGCTTTCAGGTTCTTCTTCATGCGGCGTCAAAATGGCCTATTAATTAATGTAATTTGTATGATATGAAGTTTTGTTAGGCTATGTTTGGTTAGGAGTTTATTAATGTAATATAGTGGAATGGAATATTATTCCATCATTTGGGAGGAATGTTTATAATGGAATGAGATGGAAGAGGAGGGTTTCATAGTACATTTCATTCCATCCTAAACAGTAAAAATAAGAAACCTCCGATTTGGAGGGTTTAGGATGGAATGTAAAATGGTAAACAAATTTTTACTATATGACATTATAAACCTTTCTTCCAAACAACATTTCTCTATATTACATTATGAATCATTTTGTCCCTTCCAAACAACAGTTTTCTAATATTACATTCATTCACATTTTATTTAATTATAAACCATTATATTCCATTACATTCTATTAAAAACCTTACGTCCCACTAAACATAGCCTTACGTTCATGCAACACATTTTTTGGAATTTGATTATACCACTTTGCAATATATATATAAGTTTGGACGAATTGTGGTGGATTCTTTTTCAACTCACCCTATGGTCTTAAGATCGACTCGAGCCTCCAGTCCCCACCATAAGTGGAACAAGTAGTTTTCTTGGATGCTTTTGCTTTTCTTTGGCTTAATTTTTGAGGCATATATCATGGTCCCTACAAAATGCCACTTTCAAGGCTTTAGCTTGGCCACATTTTTATTTTTGTTTAAGTGTATAATGATAAGTCTCCTCTTTAATGAGGATTGGTAAATTATATTTAATTTATATTTATAATTTTATTAAATTTCAATTTTTGTCATATTTTTTGTTTTCCTCATCGCGTGAATATGATGCTCGCACTCAGATTTTTCCATATCGATGATGGTTCACTCACTGAGTTCGCAAACTCATTAAAATTGTATCATTATTTTTAGGTTCAGTGGAGTTCTATTTACTAAGCGATCTATTAGAAGTTTAATACTTACATTTTGGGGACGAAATGGCTCAAAGGTCTGATCAGTTGAATCTGCAAAGTCTAGTTAAAGTCTTTTGCATTAGCATCCCATATCATGTTACACATTTTTGTACTAAGATTAAACTCCCAGCGGTTGTGTAATATATATGTAGATTCTGAATTATAATGACATACGTGACTTTATATGTTTGTGAAAGAAAAGGGAAGAAATGAATGTTTTTAATGCTTATGATATGTTTGAAGATTCGAACTGAGTTAATTTGATTGTCCTAATGTATCATTTCCGTAAAGTATGTTCTCGAATATCCTCTGGTATGTTCGGACTTATGCTTTATGAGAGTGGTATGTTACACACTACGTGGTTCTTATTAATCTCCCCGTAGAAGCGAGATAGGCCTCTATACCTTTCTTCAACCATTTCTCGATGTTTATGGCCGATACATGTGTTACTGCCATTGTATCATCTGTCGTTCCACCACCGGATCTACAACATTTAACAAATAATGATTTTTTCTTGTGCATGATCCTCATACCTTCCAAACTTGGATACAACACCACCTTTTCTGCCTTTAAGAAATTGATACCCAATATCAACTTGAAATCTTCAAGTGGTATGATCGTGCAATTAAACTTGGCATGCTAATTCCCTATGCTCACTAGGACATTTTAAGCAACTCCTACCACCGCTTATGCTTTACTTGAAGGGGCCTTTATCCTTATCGGGGTCTTCAACACCTTGAGCCCCAACTTATGCATCATCTTTTCTGTCATGAAAGAGTGTGTCGCACTAGTGTTTATCATCACGTTTATCTCCCTCCCATCGACTTGTATTCCTACATACATCAAGTTGTCAAAAATGTTAGACTCACTCTTAATTGCGCTCAACAAGGTGATCAGATTTAGTGCCGCCTCCAAATCCTCTCTTTCTTCTTCGGAGATCAATGCGCTCAGCTTCTCTTTCCTTGGACATTCTCTCTTAAAATATGGGCCACTACATAGGTAACAAGCAAGTTTTCCCTTCTTAGAGAACGTCTCCTCACTCTTGAAGCCACCGTTTTGCTTACCTTTCTCTTTAAAATCTCCCTTCTTGGAGTCTTTCTTCTTTTTTCCCTCGTTTTTCTCTTGTTGGGCTAAGCTTTGTCTTTGGAAGAATTTAAGGAGCTTGCCTTAGTGTTCTTCGTCACTCGAAAGCCTACCAAAGTATCAGTAACCGCGATTACACCAACCATATCCCTCACATTCTCCCTTCGTAACTCTATTTACTCCTATGGTTGTAACCCAGACCAAAAGGTGTAGAACTTGTCCTCGTTTGACATATTGTCAATATCAAACATTAGAGAACTAAACTTCTTAACATACTCTTTTATCGATCCGTCTTATTTTAGCTTCTTCAAGGCATCTCTTGCTAGCCAAAAGGAGTTCATCATAAAGAATTGATCCTTTAACTCCTTCATCTTGTCCCATGTGTTGATAGGATCTCTACCCGCACTGATCTCTGCAGAAGTCCTTATTCTCCACCAAAGCTTGACATCTCTATCCAAGTATATGGTTGTCACATTGACCTTCTCAACATCGGGTGTCTTAGCAGCCACAAAGTATTGGTCCATGTCCTATAAAAAGTTCTCGAGCTGCTTTGTGTTTTGACCACCTTTGAAAACTTTGGGCTCACGCACCTTCACCATAGTGCTCTCGACACGTCCAGTCTCTCTTGTTGCAATAACACACCTTAGATCATCATCTTGAACCTAGTATCCTTTTATACCCTCATTAACTCTGCTATTTGATGTTGTAACGCCTTGATTTGTTCTGCTAACATCTCAATATCAGTATTATAGGAAGTGACCTCCTCCCCTCCTGAGGAATTGGGCTAATGAGTACCTCCACTCTAGTGACACATTCCGTTAAATTGATGTCTCTCGCCATCTCCAATCATAGCTCTGATACCAGTTATTACAAAGGTCTTCTTAAGCACCAAACTTATTCGCATGTCGCACCTACTTCTTTGCACGACAATCTTAATTAGGTCTATAGCAAGACTCAACCTTCTCACGTAATCATCGACCAACAATCTTATTTTTGAATGTCTCACGGCCCTCATAATATTTAACTCTCACACTCGCAAGAAACTATGAAAACAATAAAATATTCAAAGGCAATAATAAAACAAAAAAATAGATACAACAATAATGTCAACCTTTATTATTTCCCTCAAAGTATACAAAGGATGCTTTCTCAATATCTGTGTATCACTCTATATAAGGAGTTAAATGAACTATATATAGGCATTAAGGCTTGGGGAATAAGTTAGAATCCTCACAGATCTCTACTACCTAAAATCACATTTTATTCTATCAGATTGCATCATTATCCAATAAGATAACATCCATATATAAATAGGACTCTATTCGATAAGGTCTATTTATATCCCAACTAACAAGATAAAAGATTACACATAATCTGTCCCTATCTATAAAGATGTCAACTATCTTCAAATGATCTTTTAGAGCTAATGTTTATCCTTTGTAATCTTATCCGCCACATCTCCCCACGATTTCTATCCTTTGATGATAAGTCATCCAAGTCAAAGTCAATCATAACATACTGATGCGATCCAATGCTGATCTATGTCAAGTTCATTAGTCATGATTCATTCATTTGAGCAACCACTAAGTATTTAGTCCATCAAGAATTTAGCTTTAGCTATGTCCACTCGTACAAGGTATGAAATCCTACCAAAACTCGTATCATGCTTGATTTAACTTGCTAAATTACCTTGAAACTTTCGCATGTTACCATCATACGTATGATTCAACTAATCTTCCATTCAACGTCCATTTCTAACTAACTATAAAATGTCTTCATGTGTTAAAAGGGATAGAAGCTTCCCTCGTAGTTTTGCTGGGATAGTCATCATCAATGTTCTAAAACTCGGACCGATCATCGAATCGGTGGCTTTACCGGTTCGACCGGTGTGACGTAATAATTATGCAATAATTATATTTAATTATATATAATATTAAAAATATTTTTAAAAAATAAAAAACTAATTGTCAGACAGGTCCGACCGATCAATTGATCGATGTTGCTCGGTTCAAATTGGGTCAATTTATAATCGATTTTGAAGGATAAATCGGACCGGACCACCGATCGATCATCGATTAAATTGATCGAACCGACCGGTCCGATCTAGGTTTAAAAACAGTGGTCATCATAATGTACTCCGCCATGTTACATGCTATTTGGGTTGCGGTGGGAGGATTCAACGTGGGTATGGATCCATGATATTCGTCAATTTTGGTCAACTGAAAGTCAAAGTTAACGTTGTCAACTAAGAATATATTTAATCTTTTTAAAATGAATTTAAATAAGAAAATGAAATCTGCGTGTTGGTGGCCCATCCTACATGACTTGTCTGCCACTCTCTAGTAACGGTTTAAAGGGAAGGAGCTCCAAAATACCACGTAGCATAATTCTATTGGCTATTTTCCTTGTTTTGTGCTTACTACTCCGTCACGTCAACGCAGTGTTGAAGACTACAGAGCATAGACTACATATAATATAACCTTCCATTCCAATCTGTCTGACCCGTCACTTTCTCTCCCTCTCTCAGTCAATATGAAAGTGTTTTCCTCCGGTGATCGGAAGCACCGTCGGAGCACCACCAAAAACACTCTTCTACCTCAGAAGCTTAACGAGTACCATCTCCCGGAAGCTGGATTCGATGGCGCGTCCTTCTCCGGCGCAGTCTTCAATCTATCGACCACGATCGTCGGTGCCGGAATCATGGCCCTCCCTGCCGCCGTCAGCCAACTAGGGCTAATTCCTGGGCTTGTGATGATCATATTCGGTGCGATCTTAACGGAGTCGTCAATCGACTTGATCTTACGGTTTGGTCGAGCTTCCAAATCGGCCACTTACTCCGGCGTCGTCGCTGACGCATTCGGTGGGCCTAGCCGCACGCTACTTCAGGTCTGCATTGTCATCAATAACTTGGGCATGCTCGTCGTCTACATGATCATCATAGGTAATAGTTGGTTTTGTGTTCTTCTTCGCTTTAGCGCCCAAAAGCGTAGTCATTGTTGTATTTGTTCTGGAGAAACCGTCAAGTTGTTGGGTTTAACGGTGTTAGTATTATCGTTGACAACAGGTGACGTGTTAGCAGGGACATGGTCTGATGGGGTCCGCCACACAGGTGTTATAAACGAATGGTTTGGTCAAAGCTGGTTGACCACGCGCTTCACTTTACTGCTACTTACGACCGTACTTGTTTTCGTTCCTCTAATTTCTTTCAAGCGCCTTGGTAAGCTCATACGTAACATATACTTTTGTATATGGAAGCTAACTTAATTAAGTTGAATTTAATAAAATGGCATCACGTTAACGAAAGTGACATTTAGTCTAGTAAAATTAGCATTTGACTGAATAAAAATGTTATTTTTAATCTGTGTAAAGATGACAAAATAGACTTAAAGCTAACAGCATCCTGGATGCTCGTATAATGCACAGCCATTATACGAGCATCGGAGAGAGTGCACTAGTACTGCAGATATAAGGATTATTATATAGATAATAAAATGTTGGTAGACCTCGAATGTCTCATTACATGGATAATTTTAGAGCGTAACGCATTGTAGAAAGTGGTGTAATGAGATATAGTATAATAGAATGCTGAAATAGAAACTCATTACACATAATTGGGTGTAATGGGTTGGAGATGCTCTAACAAATTAAGTATAAAATTAACCAAAGATTGAAATTAATTCGGATTTGAGAAGTCCGGTTCAGGTTGACTTGATCGGTTCGAATTGGTCTAAACAGTAATTTAGCATAATTTACTAAAATGAAAAATGAGGATTGATTGTAATTTTTAAGTGTAGGATTGTCTGATTGATGTCTCTGAGTTATACTATCTGTAATGCTAGATTCGTTGAGATACACGTCGGCATTGTCAGTGGCTTTGGCTGTTGTATTTGTGGCGATAACTGCGGGAATAGCCATAGTTAAAGTAACAGAAGGAAGTATTGGAATGCCACGTTTGATGCCTAAAATCACCGACCAGGCCTCTTTTTGGAAACTTTTCACAACCGTGCCTATTATAGTCACTGCTTATATTTGCCACCACAATGGTATGCTGCTAAACTAAACACACACAATGTATTCGATGATGGGTATTGAAGCATTGATTGCTTGCTTCTAATTGTAAAATGCTTGTTTCAGTTCACCCCATAGAGAATGAACTGAAAGATTCATCCCAGATGAAGTCAATAGTACGAACCTCCCTTGGATTGTGCTCGTCGGTTTATGTTGCTACTAGCTTCTTTGGGGTTCTTCTTTTTGGTGATCAAACGTTAGATGATGTGCTTGCCAATTTCGATGGTGATCTTGGGATACCATATTCCGCAGTGCTCAGTGATTTAGTTAGAGTGAGCTATGGTGTCCATCTGATGCTCGTTTTCCCAATTGTGTTCTTCTCCCTTCGGCTCAATTTGGATGGTCTACTCTTTCCTTATGCACTTCCCATTGCGAACGACTGCAGCAGATTTTCTCTAATAACAGCAGCTCTAATGGGATTCATCTTTGCGGGAGCAATTTTTGTGCCTAATATATGGGATGCTTTCCAGTTTACAGGTGCCACAGCAGCTGTCTCTGTAGGTTTTATTTTTCCAGCTGCCATCGCCCTCAGGTATGCAACTATGTTATTTAAGTAGAATCCTTTTGTTGCAACATTGGAAATCACCACTTAATATGATCACATATGAGGTCGTCACCCTAGTTCTGCTAGTTTGTGGTTCTTCTTAGTCTTACTTTCGTTTTATTAAGATTTTCCATCTCAACACGAACAATTACTAACCTGAATTTAACAAAACTAATAGGTCAGTGTGACCTGGCGAATATCTGATGATAGATTGGTGCCAATGACATAAAAGTTGTAACTTTTATGAGTTGATTGCTGTGGTTGGCAATCTCTTTTATGTGGGTTGATGTTTGGAACATCTGGACACAGAGGGATTTTATAAACCAGCAGATGAAGTGCTTTGTTTTCCTTAATATATCCAAGAGACGTCAGAGGAAGTAGGGCCAAGACCTGATTCACTGATCCCATGCTTAATACATTAGCTTTAACTTGAAAAATCTTACATGAATCAGGCAGCATGCTTTCAATCTCACAATGTGATACTACAATCTCACAATGTGATACTATCTCCTTATTAACACTGTCAATGGACCTTTTTTTAAATCTCAAACTATTTTTTCTTTTAATTCAACTGAAAACTAGTTAATTCAAATTTTACTCATTGATTTCGGCTCAAGCCAAAATGCCAAATTTTAAACTGTAAAACATTATCGTTTTATTTGTATCTGTGATCCGCCTTATGGCTGCTCAGAGGCTGTTGTCTCTGTTGCCCTTGTCCTGTACAGTAACTAGGAAAATTTATTCTGTTGATTTGCTGGTTGTGGTCCAGGGATACCCATGGAATTGCGAGAAAGAATGACAGATTATCATCATGGACGATGATACTATTAGCCGTGTCTTCAAGCACTGTGGCCATCTGTAGCGATATTTACGGCATTTTCAGGAAAGTCCGAAGCTAACATTAGAGTTTAGAGAGGACAGTAAACTGGTGACTGGTTCTATTCGGACATAACTCGAGGTAAGAGAAGCAAATTGCGCCACTTGATAACATCGGTATTGATACTGTCATCGCTGCTTCAAGAGCTCCATCATTTTTATACTACCCTGAATTTGGCGGCTTTTACTTCCTTAAATTTATCTGTACATGACTACATATCCTTTTCACATGCTACAAACATGGCAATTTTGATATGAAAATTGAAAATTGGAATCCTTAAAGTTTGTTGAAGAAAATGTTCCATTTGATTTATGGTCTCCTTAAATTCGTGTTTGGATTTGGTGCTTTTTGGTCTTCTCCAAGATCAAAATTCATAATCTTTTGATCTGTTTATTTTATCAGGTTAAGGCCATCGCGGTTGTGGGCTGGTTCTCCCTTTCTATGCAGTATGAGCATCTTAAACATGTCATACAGGCGTATCTGGACCATTTTAACTTCTGTGACGTTTTTGTGTAGGTCCATAGGCTGAATGGTTCAAAACGAACCATTTTACTCTGTGCCCGGCCTTAGTATACGCCATTACTTTGCTGGGCCACACCTTCCATTGATTTGTAATTTATGGATGACCAATATTTTAAAAACCGAACCAGTAATTGAACTGGAGAAGCAACTGATTCAAGAGTCAATAATTTGATTGAAATTCAACCGTGATAAAATTAGTGACTAATAAATATATAAATTTTTATTATATATATTATATATAGAAGATAATTTTTAAACATGCTATTTAATTATTTATCTAATTATATTAAACATGCTATTTAATTATTTATTTAATTGTAAACTTAGGGGCTGTAATAATAATAATACTAAATATATTTTTGTTTTCAGTTTTTATTAGAAATTTTAACTAAACAAGTTTTTGTTTTCAGTTTTTATATTACAAACCTTAACCAAACAGGTTTTTGTTTTAAAAAAACAAGAACTAAAAGCAAAAAACAGAAACTAAAAACAACAACAGTAAAATAAAATTGGAACCAAATGGCCCCTTAACTTAAAACTTTCAAACTTCAAAACATATAAGTTTTTTTTTAAGTTCACTAACGTAACACAAAATAAGGTAATAAAGCTCACAAGTCATATTTTATTAAAAAGAAGAAAAAAAAAGATCACTAATTATAATATTTATCCAAGTTGAAATTATTAAAATCAAAGTATTTTAAATGGACCGGCCAGTTCTTTCTTTCATTGATTCAACGGTTTTTACTGGTCTGATCGTAAAATGAACGAATCAATCACTCACAAAAAATAAGGGCTAAATTGGACTGTTTTATAGTCTGCGTCACCGATTCTCCGGTCCGATCGATCGGTTCAGTTTAATTTTCAAAATACTGTAGATGACAATTCAGCCAGAGCTAATTGCAGAACGTAAAACTACCAGATTAAGGATTTTTCGGACTAAAAAATGAGATAACATCCTCTATACTAACTTTGTTCCATACGATTTTATTTTATGTGTGAAATTTAAAGAAATGTATGGATGGAATTGTATATAAGAGGGTTGGTATAAAATTATGTGTGCAAAAGATTTGATCTGCTCAAAATCTAGTATGAAGTTCGGTTCAAAAGAATTGAGCGTCTGATCCCATTTGAAATAATATTATTTTAAGATTCAAATTACAAATTAGAAGAATCGAGATCGAGTCAAATAGGCGATGGATCTAACCCTTGCCATTCCTTATTAGCATGTAAGTTTAGGATCATTTGGTTCTAATCGTAGTTTTCAATTAATTTTTCTTTGTTATTTGTTGTTTTTAATTTTTAATTTTTAAATAATGAAATAATATATATTTATTTATAATAGATCATTTTATGAAAAAACTGAAATAAAAAACACAAAATACTTCTTATAATTTTTATATTTTTAAAAAATTGAAATTTTTTTGGAACAAATCCTTTTCTACACGGTCACTGCACGAAAATGACAATACGAGGCAATGTTCTTAAAACTGGACTGGTCATTGAACCGAAAGTTTTACTAGTCACCGGTATGACATCATAATTATACAATAATTATATTTAATTATATATAAAATTAAAAAATTAAAAATTAAAAAAATTGATGAACCAGTGGTCGAATCGGTCGGATTTTGACCGGTTCAGGCTGGTCTAATTAGAGTCCGATTTTATAGCTTAAACCGAACCGATCAACCGACCAGTCATCAATCGGACCGGCCGAACCGACCGGTCCGGTCCAAGTTTGAAAACCCTGATGCGAGGTAAGTTTTAATGCCTCTTTTAAGCTTCAAGGTTAACCAATTCTTATTCTCAAGTTAGCTCTCCCAGACCAAAAAAAGTATCCAAAGCAGTGGTAGGGTTTAACTATCATGTCATGTTTCTTGAATCTTATGCAACAATCTCCACTTTTTCTTAATATGCCTAAGCTTGA
>JANVCL010000002.1:3801584-3814215 GCA_026546855.1 Erythroxylum incrassatum
AATTGGGGCCCACAAGGTGGAATTGTTAGATCTGAAAATGGAAGGACACCTATTTACATGGTCCAATAAGCAAAGTTTCATTTGGCACATCAAAAAAAAAACTAGATAGGGCTTTGGTTAATGAGGAATGGCTCTCTACCTATCCAAGAAGCACTGAAAAATTCCTAAATCCTGGTATTTCTGATCATACTCCTATAAGCAGTGTTTTGAAACCTAGACCGGTCATCGAACCGGAGGCCTTATTGGTCACCGGTTCAACCACCGGTCGAATCAGTGTGACGTCATAATTATGAAATAATTATATTTAATTATATATAATATTAAAAAATAAAAAAAATTGATGAACCAGTGATCGGACCGGTCAGATTTTGACCGGTCAATTGACCGATTTTGAACGATTCAGACTGGTCCAATTAGAGTCCGATTTTATAGCTTAAATCGAACCGATCAGCCGACCAGTCATCGGTCAGACCGGTCGAACCGATCTGTCCAATCCAAGTTTAAAAACTCTGATGCGAGGTAAGTTTTAATGTCTCTTTTAAGCTTCTAAGGTTAACCAATTCTTATTCTCAAGTTAGCTCTCCCAGACCAAAAAAAAGTATCCAAAGCAGTGGTAGGGGTTTAACTATCATGTCATGTTTCTTGAATCTTATGCAACAATCTCCACTTTTTCTTAATATGCCTAAGCTTGACGCCTTGATTATGAGATTGCCAACACTTCCTTGTTTGTGTTCCTAACAACGACAGATCAACCAACAGCACAACACAGCAAGCAAGCCCACATACTGTTCACGGCTCTGTTCTACTCCATATCGATGGCTTTGGTCTTGTAATAATTACTTTTGACCGCTCGATGCATTCAACTTTAAACCCTCAAATTTCCGGTTTGAATATCATCCCACCGACACAGACCTAAAACCCCAAACATCTTCATATTGGTTGACTCTCAACTAAGTGCTTCGTGCACGATGACTTCCCTTCCATGTTACAAAACAAAAATGAAAGTCGGTAGCAAATCACCCTCTCCAAGATCAGTGATTGCCAATTGGATCACATGCTGTGTGAAATAATGTCAACTAAACCTAGAATTTTAGCAGCTTTTTGGGGTTTACACGTTTTTAATGTATGATTGGGTCATGAATACGAACACTCCCGATAAAATAAACAGGGTTTGCATTCACCCCACGAAGTCATTAAGTAATTATCAATTTATAAAGGCCTATTTGGTTGGTTCTGTTATTAGTATTAAGCATAAAATGAAACCCACACACACAACCTGTTGTTTCCCACTAATGAGTAATCATTGCAAAACTAATCGAATCAAATCCCGCTTTTAAAACTCAGTATTAAGCTATCCAGTAGAGATTAATTATTCAATCACCACCTAATCTTCGCTTTACACAATAATTAAACCCATTCATGGGTCTGAGATCCTTTTACTGAAGTACAAAAAGCTTCTGTAATAGAGCTGTCATCCAATTCCAATGCTCCAACGTATACACAGTTAGTTGATTAATTGAAAGTTTTCAATTTTAACTAACGACAGGTGTTATGTTGAAAATGAAGTGAAGGAGGGGGTGGCGCAGATTACGGTTAATTACGGAGTATAACGACGGCTATAGTCGCCAGCCTGGCTTTGAAACATCAGTGGACCACCGCGTCGCCACCTGTCTCCTCAACAACAACCCCATCCCTTTCACGTGCGCCTCTCCCAGCCCGCACCTGACACAGCACCACACCGCACTTTAAATTCAAACGCCCTTTCATTTTAAGCTATCCAGATTGTGAGATGTCTCTTTTGCCCTCGTTCACTTTTGCCCTTTTCCTTATCTAATACGGTAGTGCCGCTGCTACATTTATGAAAAGCGTGACCGTTGGATCACGTGAGTTAATCCAGTACATTCATTCTCTCATCTATCTTTCCTACGCAACTCTATACGTAAGTGAATAGATAACGCCGTAGATCACGGATGATCCCAAAAATCAGATCCTCCCAACTCATCACCGGTGTCGTTATTTACCTTATCCTTTTGGTAGTTGATATTCCAAAACTATCCCTACGAGAAATACGCCTTCACAATCTGTCGGTGGCAAAACAAAGCATGGGTCAAGGATAATTTAGGCCACTGGATTTTGTCCCCTTCTTTTTGGTATTTTTAAAAAGTTTTATTAACAGGCTATAAATGTCAGTCGTCACTTTACGTGAACACGTGCTCTTCGAGCGCGTGTCCGGAACTAAATTTGTTTCATTACAAGGTGGCACATGTCCGCCGCCTGGTTTGCTTGTCCGAGGCACCAGATATCTAATCCCTCTTCTTGCGGCAGTATACTTGGCAATTATAATAATATTTATTTATCTTTTTTCAAAACAACGACAACAAAATCTATCAGCGGGACTGAAGAGAGGCCGATAAAGTATAAACCCATATAAAAATATAATAAAATAATACTTATTAAATATTAACATATATAGCACAATAAATATAAATATAAAATAAAGGAAAGCAAATAAATAAATAAGTCAAACAATTTAATTCTTGTGCTCCAATGGACCGGCGTTACTGTTTTACACGGAAAGAAGGAAGGAATGAGCGCGACGGTCCGAGGTCAATTTCAATCTCCCGGTCAAGTGAACCGGCCATTGATTCCCACTGTATGAAAATTCTAATTACAATTTTAACGTTACTCTTTATTATTGTACTTTTTGTATAAAGAAGTACAAATTAAATAATATCTACTTTTTAAAATATAAATTTTCAATTTAATGAGATTTTAAAAAATTTAAATTTAATGGGTAATTTGTTTGAAATTTCTATATATTAGATAAAAATATTTTTTATTAAAATGACTGATCGATAAAATATTATGTAAATGTTCATTAATTAACCTCATTGATAAAAGATATTTAAAGTTGATTTATATAAAATTTCAAATGTTAATAAATAAATTGAAAAATTTTAAAAATTTAGTAATAAATTAAAAATTCTTAAATATGTTAATTTTATAATTATACAAAAGAAAAGGACAAATTAAACACTTTTTTTATAAAAAGAAAAAAATTAAATAGTATCTAACATTTTATAAAATTTTAATTCGATAATAATTTTTTAAAACTTGTATAACTAAATTTAAATATTATTCTTATTGATTTAATGTGTTGTACATTTATTAGTCATAAAAGTAATATTTTAACTTAAATTATGCAAATTTTAATATATTAATTATTAAAATAAACAGTTTAAAAAAAATATTCCCACGCGAGACTTACCAGTACCAACCTGGAAGGATAGAGTTTGGGACCCACTCAAACGATCTTTCCGCTGATTGAAATGGTTTTGCCCAGAGAAAAAGAAAAGGAAAAAACCAAATATAAAATTGTTTTTCCTTTTTACCATTTAAGTTTACAAATTTTGGGTTTGGGGTCTTCAAGTTTTGAGTTACCTTGCCTTTCCTCCTTTCCCATAGTTTATACGGAACACAAAGCTTGAAACTTGAAAGGAGGGAGGGGCGTGACGACAAGAGTGAAAAAGCTGTCATTTGTGAATTTCCCATCTGGGTTTTTGTTTATAATCTGTCTTTTCTCTTAGGTCCTTGGCAAAATTTCGGATTCTTCTTCTCTAAAAGGCAAAGCCTATCTGGTATTGGTAACTTTCTGGTTAAAAGTTAAAAACTAACGTAATTTGTGTCGGATTTACAGCAATCATTTCTATCTGTGTTGTGTCTGGGTCATTGTGTGCGAATGTTCTTCGGTTTACCTTTCAAATACATTCCCTGTATTTGAATGAGATGAGAGAATTTTGGTCTCATCTTAACCTATAACCAAATTCACCATTTATAAGCACTGGTTTTTGAGGTCTTTTCATATCACCATTGCTACTCGTACCAATTTGGCCGATGTTTCTCTGACAATGAGATCAAAGTCACAGCCTCTTTGAGACTTCAAGCCAAAAGAGAAGAGATTTTTCTTTAAGCCATATTTGGTTGATCTATTGGTTTGATACATCGGACTCGGAGTACATTGAGGTTGAAGTAACCCGAGATGCCACCGTCATTCGATTGGTGGTCCAGGGAGAGTCACAGAGGCACGCCAGTGGTGGTTAAAATGGAGAACCCGAACTGGTCAATGGTCGAGCTTGAAGGTCCATCGGAGGAAGATTTCTTGGTCGGTGACTCGCCGGCCCGTCACCGTGAAAAATCCCGGAACAAGAACGCCAAACAGCTCACATGGGTTCTCCTCCTCAAGGCCCACAAAGCCGCTGGTTGCTTGAGCTCCATTGCTGCCGCAATGGTCTCCCTCGGCTCTGACGTCAAACGCCGGGTCCGTTCCGGCCGCACCGACACCGACGCCGACGCCGACATGGATGCCGGTCGTGCTAACGAGAACGCGACAGTCAAAACTCGGTTCCAAACATGCATCAAACTCTTCTTGTGGTTGTCGGTTATCTTACTAGGTTTCGAGGTCGTAGCTTATTTCAAAGGCTGGCATTTTGGTGCTCCACATCTACAACTACAGTACCTCATAGCGGCGCCTTTTGGATTCAAAGACATTTTCGACAGCCTGTATTCACGCTGGGTTTTAATTCGTGTGGAGTACCTTGCTCCTCCATTGCAGTTCTTATCCAATATGTGTATTATTTTGTTCCTAATCCAGAGTATGGACAGGCTTGTCCTCTGCTTGGGTTGTTTCTGGATCCGATTTAAGAAGATTAAACCTATTCCCAAACAAGACCCTGCCGCCGATCTGGAGTCCGGAGAAAATGGCTACTTTCCTATGGTACTTGTTCAGATCCCTATGTGTAACGAGAAAGAGGTGAACTTTTTAACTCTGTTTTTTATGGTTGGTTTTCAGTCAAGTGTTGCTGAAGTTGGTTGTTTAGTTAGTTTTAACTGGTTTTTATGTTGTGCATTAGGTTTACCAGCAATCAATCGCTGCCGTGTGTAAGTTGGACTGGCCTAAAGAGAAGATTTTGATCCAAGTCCTGGACGATTCTGATGATCCCACAACGCAGTTGTTGATAAAAGAAGAGGTGCATAAATGGCAGCAAGATGGTGCCCGGATTGTGTACAGGCATAGGGTTATTAGAGATGGGTATAAAGCTGGTAATCTCAAGTCCGCCATGAATTGCAGCTATGTTAAAGACTATGAATTTGTTGCTATATTTGACGCTGATTTTCAGCCCAATCCCGATTTTCTCAAGAGGACTGTCCCTCATTTTAGGGTATGTTGATTTCTTGTTGTGGTGTACTTGGTCTTCAATGGGGAGAAGTTGTTCATATGGAAGCTTGAAATTCACTTTGATATTGATTACAGGATAACGAAGAACTAGGGCTTGTTCAGGCTAGATGGTCATTTGTTAACAGGGATGAGAACTTACTAACCCGATTACAGAACATTAATCTGGCGTTCCATTTTGAAGTAGAGCAGCAAGTGAATGGTGTTTTCATTAACTTCTTCGGGTTCAATGGGACTGCTGGTGTGTGGAGGATCAAGGCCTTGGAGAATTCTGGCGGTTGGTTAGAGAGAACGACAGTCGAGGACATGGACATTGCGGTCCGTGCTCATCTTCATGGCTGGAAATTCATTTTCCTCAATGATGTTGAGGTATAGTCAATTTTGTAGTGTACCATCTGAACAAAGTTCTCGGTTGTTTTTGTGACGGACTGGTAAGTTTTGCTGTTTATTTGGTCTCAGTGTCAATGCGAATTGCCTGAATCATATGAGGCTTACAGAAAACAGCAACACAGGTGGCATTCGGGACCCATGCAGCTGTTCAGGCTCTGTTTGCCTGATATAATCCGGTCCAAGGTACAGTGATTCTTGAAAAAATCTTGACAATATTGCAAAATTCTCAGATTTTACTTGGTTCAATTTGCTAATTCTGTTCATTCGCTAATGTTTTGCAGATTAGCATATGGAAGAGATTCAACATGATCTTTCTTTTCTTTCTACTCAGGAAGCTGATCCTACCATTTTATTCATTCACCCTATTCTGCATAATTCTTCCTATGACAATGTTTGTACCAGAGGCCGAGCTCCCAGCATGGGTTGTCTGTTATATTCCGGCTACCATGTCATTTCTCAATATCCTGCCAGCTCCCAAATCCTTCCCCTTCATTGTACCGTACCTTCTTTTTGAGAACACTATGTCAGTAACCAAGTTCAACGCTATGATCTCTGGTCTTTTCCAGCTTGGCAGTGCCTATGAATGGGTTGTCACAAAGAAGTCTGGCCGCTCTTCTGAGGGTGATCTTGTCTCCTTGGCTCAAAAGGAGCACAAGCATCAACGAGGCTCCTCGGAATCAAACCTTGACGAAATGAAGGAGGAAATCAGGCAACAGGAACAAAAGGTTAAAAGTAAGAAGAAGCATAATAGAATGTACACCAAGGAGTTGTCTTTGGCTTTCCTGCTTTTAACAGCTTCGGCAAGGAGCCTACTGTCTGCTCAGGGAATTCACTTCTATTTCCTGTTGTTTCAAGGCATATCGTTCCTGCTCGTCGGTCTAGACTTGATAGGCGAGCAAGTTCAGTGAAGAATTCATACGCCTTATATAGATCACAGGTTAATATGGGTGGACACAGAAGTACAATTATCGGTCGAGTAACACAAGCTTGCACGGTTATTACAGTAACCTTGCGGAAAGGCGCTTTTTCTTGAAGCGGCTTCCATTTTCGAAACCTCGACGAATCTGCACCCAATATGAAGAATATGTCATGTTAATAGGGTTATTAGAATGCCTACAGTCTGGAGAGAGGCATTTCAGTGGATAATGTGTAGTGGTCATCAGTATATGTAAGATTTCCGTTTTTGTTTACGTCATTTATCAATTCTTTTGTTTATGGATCGATTCTTTTGTGAGAAAATTTATCTGTTAAAAGATGGAACAGGGGATTGTAGTAAAAGAACAGTTTCGAGGCAGGATCAGGATGATAGTATCTTCACTCAAATCTCTCGTGTTCAAGTTTCATTTTTACTGACAGGCAAAGAACCCAAATGAATTGTCCACTTGTGGATTTGAGTGCAAGTTGACCTTTCTTCTATTCCTGCGAAAGATATGTGGATCATGGTTTCTCGGCTGTTGTTTTCCAAAGTATGTGGATCATTTGATGTTTGTCACATGCATGCATGGGAATGATGTTTGTCCGATTCAGAGCAGAGGCCCCATTTCAAAGCTTCTCCTTTGACCAATTAATGTCAGCCGCCCGTATCTGGATCACTCCTGGTAGTGCGACAGATTGGGCTGGGCGTAAAATTGAACCGTTCGAGCTTGAGTGGTTTTAAAATGAGAGTGACCTTAACTTTCATATTCAAAAATTCGATTATCCGGAGTTTGACTTAATTTATTAAGCCTAAACACTCTAAGATATAGACTTTTTTCATTAAAATATTATTGTTTTAATTCTAAAATTTGGTCAACCGTCCTTTTTGAATTTATTAATTTTAGACCGTCGGATCAAAATTACTATTCCTAATTGCTATCAGAATTCAATGTTAACTTACGCTTCACATTCCACAGGCATAAGTGGTCAAGGGGATCACTAATTATAAGGGCTTAGTTCACATCTGTGATTGGGATTTGCTTGACTATTTCTTCCATGCCTCCGATTAGGACTATTATTTTATTAAACTAAAATTGAGGATTCTTTTGTTATATAAAAAAATATCAGTCAACTGTTAAGTTTTTGTCCCAAGCTAGAGCGGCCAAGTCTAGATTCTCTGTTTAATATTAAGATGTTTTATTGTGTCCAATAAATCTCAATTATTTATTTATGTGAGACCCGCGTGGGGCCTGCAAAATAAATGGCTGAGATTTCATAAAACAGAATAAGATAGAGTAAAACTGAACAGAAGATCTGGACTCGGAACGGCCGGCCTCGGTTGATTCGTTTGTCAGGATTACGTGTGTATCGGTTAATATAAAAGATTGTATTAATTAATTAATGGAGGACAAAAGTTAATATTTAAAAACATATTTTGAGTTTGATAATTAATAAGCTTAAAATGTAAATAATTATTTAATAATTAAAAACAACACTAATAAAAATATATTACGTAATTCTTCTAAATATTAGTTTTTATATACTCTTTCAAATATTTTTAAAAATTAATTGTTTATTTTTATAATTTAGATAAATTTATAATTAGGTATTTTTTCTGACTACTAAAAAATTTTGTTTATTACAAAAAAAAAAGAAGGAACTAACGAAACTCTTGGCTTGTACGAGGAACATCTGTCTCACCTCTGTTTCTTGGACCACTGTTCGTAGGTGAGAGGGTCTACATCGGATTTCCCTGTATCTACCGATCTATGTAAACGCTATGTGGTTATGTCTCTTTGTGGTAAATTTTCTTTGTGTGTCTGTATCTGTGGATGACTCATTTTGATTTCTCTTTTGGATCAGAAATTTGAAACAGTGTAGTAACGTACCATCCACAGCATTTGAAGTCATGTCACGGAGGCCGGCGATGCATCCGTCTCGTCGTTACGTCGGAGATGGCGGAGGAGGAGCTGGGTTGTTCGCTTTCAAATCCAGGTCGCAGCCCTCCCCTTATTTGTCCATTGCACTCATTGTTCTGGTACACTTGGAACATTTCTTCCCTTCCAAAATTCGTTTCTTTTGGCATGAATCTAAGTCGTTTTTTATTTTTGTGTTCTTTTATTCTGTTTCCTTGGGTGGAACAACTTTTTAGGGGGCCATACTTGTGTTTACGTATATGTACAACGGCTCAGGTTAGTGACAGTGCCGTCAAACTCATCGAATTCTCTAATGTTGGAATGTACGTTTTAGAATGCTGTTTACTGCAACCCATTGGTTGTGCTTTTGAATGCATCTGTTGTTGTTTCCTTTGATAGGGGGATCTGGCAGCAAAGTGGTTGTCAGTCGGATTACAGGTAGTGTTCTTGGCAGAATTGGTTTTTTTCTTTCTCCATCTTAAATTATATTAATAGACAACGTACAGCATGAATTACAATTGATCGTTCTTTTCCCAGATTTATAAATAGCAAGTTCAGTCTGCTGCTTGAGTTGTTCCTATGACCTTTAAGAAGTTGGGTTATTACGAAAAAGTTGTATGTTTGATGTACTCTGAAGCTGTTACTTGAGGCGTAATGTTAACGGTAAAATCAGTGGATGGTTATAGGATCGAATTAATTGATGTAAGCATCTAGAGAATCGTGTTAATCCTCCTGATCTTGGGATTGACTTGTATTCAGGAGATTTCTCATGCACTGCAGAGGTTATGCGAGCAATTCCGGTTTTGAAGAAGGCATATGGTGATAGCATGCGCAAAGTTTTGCACGTCGGCCCGGATACTTGTGCCGTGGTATCACGATTGCTAACAGAAGAAGAAACCGAAGCCTGGGGTGTGGAACCCTATGATATAGAGGATGCTGATAGAATTTGCAATGCACTTGTAAGGAAAGCTCTTGTTCGTGTGGCTGACATCAAGTTTCCTCTTCCATACAGACAAAAATCATTTCATCTGGTAATTATCTCGGACGCATTGGATTATCTGTCTCCAAGATACCTCAACAAGACGCTTCCAGAATTGGCAACTTTATCAACTGAAGGTCTTGTAATATTTACAGGTAAACTAACTTTAGATTTCATGTGCAATCTGTATATGCATGTTTAAGCTTTTGTGACAAAAACGATCCTATATATGCTTTTTACCAGGTTCTTTTCATTATCATTTTATCACTATGATGATTAAGCTTTCTGTATATAGTTTCTCATAAGACTTCCACCATCAAATCTTCATACACGCAGGTGTTCCAGGTCATCACAAAGCTAAAACTTCTGAAGTGTCTAGATTTGGAAGGGCAGTAAGTTACCAATCCGTGTTCGATCATACAAAATCTATCTTAATTAAAAGTTTCTTAATGTTCATCTATGATCTCTTGTGTGGTTTTCTGCAGGCCAAATTGCGGAGCTCTACTTGGTGGACGAAATTCTTTGGTCAGATCAACTTAGAACAAAATGAAGGTGGGAGTAATAAGTTTGAGCGGGCTGCAAAGACATTGTCCTACATTCCCAAATGCCAAATTTTTCACCTCAACTCATTGCACTGATACATTCTCAAGTAGAATCCGAACTGTCCCTGAAGGTTCTCATCTGCATCAATCATCTTAAATTCTTTATACAATGTTCCTCAGAGTTAACTATATTGTTTGATTACTTTTACTTACAAAGCCCCATAATTTGCATTAGTGGATTCTTACTGCAATTTTTGAGGTAGACCATGGATGAAGATCGATTGTAACTTACTTGTTTCTGTAAAGTGGGCTAGATTTATACAATCAATTGATTCTTCTAATTTGGATGATCTTTGCTTCAGTTTGATTTTACTTTGTATCAATTGAAATGAATTCTTCCAATACATGATAAATTAGTCTGGACTTAATTTGAAATCAATGGACTAAATCTAGTTTGATCATATTCAAATTTAAGCTCAAATATTTAAGTTTGAACGAAATTAAATTTGATCAAATTTTGGACTCAATTAATCATCATAAATTAGTTAAGTTCGGCTCGAAATTAACCAACAAAACTAAGTTTAAACGGATTCGAGTTCGGTCTTTTAAGGATCCTAACCTGACATAAATTGGTGTTGACAATGATACTGATATGATCCACACCTCTGAGTTGGAAATTAGTAATTAGCAAAGAGTGTATGTGATCTATATCTTCACCAGAAGCTAAGATTGCACAAACTGCAAGCCACCTTTAAGCCTTGGAAATTGGTCTCTTATTTTCACTTGCCATGAAATGGAGGGGCCAGTTTCTTGGGGGGGCTTACCAAAAGTCCATGAATCGGTTTCCTTTCTTTGAAGTTGTTTGTCCGAAAGCAGATCCTCCGCAACAAGCTTTTTGTTTCTTACCTTCCGTTGTACAAGAAACCATTACATATTTCAACTGAAATAAATGAAGATCAGAGTAAATTAGTTGGCGTTATTACAATCTCTCAAAGTTGCATCAGTTGTTTCTGAAAAAGACGAATATTCATCCTTATAAGCTTCCAAGTAAAGGTCCAAGCAGTGCGAATAATAAGATAAACCATCAAAAACAAGTGATGATGACTAAGTGAGCTCGAGAGTCCATGGTCAGAGCTGCCTGTCCCCTAGGTAGTGAAACAGGAAGCAGAAACAACGTTAGGTTGGTCTGGCTAGAAACTAGCAATGGTGAGACAAAGGATGTTGGGACTTTTAAGACTTCAATGTTCGGGTGTCTGGTCTCTTGTGCCACTACTGCAAGGTAGGGTTCTTTCATTGATGGAAGTGGAATGTGTTGGCTGGGACCAAAGTGGTCAATTTTGTCTCCATATGCATACACGTATAAGAGTTTTTTTCTATAATATTTTTAAAATTAAACTAGAAGTTTATCTACTAAAATAGAACGATTAATATTTAAAAAATTCAAATCAATATTAGATTATCATAAATTCAAATTAAACGTAATCCACAATCTAAATTTTTTCTTTGTTATCATTTTTACTAAATGTTATATTTCCCTTTTCTTTTTAGTACGAAAACGTTTTTAACTCATATTTTAAAAAAATTAATTTAAACTCTAATATTTAATAATTTGAAAAAAATTCTTTATGTTATAAAAAAGTTTTGAATAAATTTCAATTTGGCATGAATTTACAAAATTATTAAAATAACGAAACGGATTAAACAAAGAATGATTTCAATTAAATAAGTTGAGAGTTTGATCAGATTCAAATTATACGATTTATGTCCGGTTTAAGTCATTTAAAATAATATCATTTTGATTTAATTTTTTTAAAAATATTATCTTAATGTCAAGTATATCAAATTTACAAATTAAAATTACGATATTTAATAAAAATAATCTTGTTCAAAACCCAATCAACCTCAATTAATCCCTCTTTTGTCCACTAAATGGCACAAAAAGTCTAATTGGCCTTTACTAAATACTAACTAGACGCACGGGCCATGATATTGTCGCATGACTACGGGGGACGGCCGACGGGCGCCTATAAAAGTCTTGTCTAGGGTCAGTTTTATTACGAGGAGATGAAGGGCAGAGAATCAAAGTCAGCCATTCAACCAATGAAGTATAGGTTCATTATACATTACATCTATCCTTAAACGATTGTCTTTCTGATACGATTAGTCATTAAAATTAATAATAATAATTGAAAAAATGAATCCATTCAAATTAATTACAATTTTTTTAAATATTTAATTTTTTTTAGATTTATTTTAATAAATTTTATTATTAAAAATTAATTAGTTAATTAAACAATTTTTATAAATTAAATAAATTCTATAAACTATAAATGAGTCAATTTTATAAATTATAAATATGAAAATTGATTGAATACCATTTAGTATACCGTACCAGACTAAAACTGCTACAAAACAAATGATTGATTATATAGGGTTTAAATACTGATTGGTATCGGTCCGTTTTGGATGATACCAGCCGGTATTTAAAATACCGACTAAATACGATTGGTATCAAAAATTTTTAAAAATATGGGACTTTTTACAAAATTTTCAATACTTTTTTTAAAATTTTCAAAAAGTTTTATAACCTTCCTCTCTCTCTCTCTTACCTCTTCTTCTCCTTTTTTTCAAAGTTTTTTAATTATTTATTTTATTT
>JANVCL010000002.1:3817725-3832707 GCA_026546855.1 Erythroxylum incrassatum
CATGTACTTTAACTTCATATACTAAAATATAAAAATTCATATATTATATCTTCTCTTCCATGGCTACTCATTTGAAAAATGTAAAAAAGTTTACGCTAACTGTTGACAATTAAGATCCGGATGATAGTAACGTTATACTACATGTTTCTCCAAAAGAAGCTTTTCTTGTCGTAAAGACTTTGAAAAATTACTTACTTCAGAATGAGAAGAATGTGCCAAATATAGGTTATACCCTCTAAAAAGTTAAAGATGAAATTGAATTCAGTTCGCATGAAAAGAAGAATCAATTGACTATAGAAACATATTTTATGAAAGCATAAAATTTGAAATAAAAATTGTTTAGGAAGTGATTTATTTTATGAATTATATATGTAATTTTTATACTTATTTAATGAATTATTATTTTATATTTTCAGTGAACCTCAAGGATTTTTTTTAAAATATAATCTTATGCATTTAGCGAGGTTATTATTTTATCCCATTGGCCCAAGTCGAGATTGAAAAAAATTATTATTTAATTGAAATTATTAATTTATCGAATATTCATTTATCGAGATTTTACTGTAGTACTTTAAAGTTAATTTACTACTTAACATCGTATATGAACAATTTGAATACATCACATGTTATGGCTATCGTAAAAATATTTTTAAACATTAATGTAAGGAATAAGTTGTATTTTAATATTTTGCAACAAAATTTAAATAACTTTTTTTGTATCTTTTATATCATATTTAAAGTATAAAAATACTGTTTTAATAAAATTAAAGTACAAAATCATTTATTAATATTTTTATAAAATGTTAAACTGTATCTTCATTCTTCTATTTCTATATTTAATGTTTTCATCTTATAGTAAGTTCTAGTATGATAGTTTAATTTTCATTGATTTTGTCTTTTGTCACACTAAATTGTCTTTCCGTCTACAATCATTCTAAAAAAACTCCAAATTAAACTGTATAAAGTGAAGAACTATTTTTGAAAAAAAATCTTGCCTTCTCACTCAATAATTACTTTATAAAATAATTTTTAATCATAAATTTCATTTAAATTAGTTGACAAAATAATGATTCAAAGTCAAAATATGAATCCGACATCAAAATATCTGTCAATGAACTATAATTACAGTACCAAATCTTTATAATTTTCAAAAATTCCTACTCAAAAGTTGTAAGCATTTGAAATTAAGCAATTGCAAATTACGTTTATACTTAAATCACCCAAAGTCTTGGTATCCGTAAGTTGATTAACATAGCCAAATTAAAGAAAAACTACAAGAAGATCAGGTGTAAACGCTGGAATCGACTCCTCCTCAATCAATGCACTTCTAGGGCAAATCTTCTTCACAAGTTTACTTTTGTAATGATGCATGTTTATTACGTTCATAAGGTGGTAATTCCTATACATATACAATTCAAATATAAACGCGGTCAATATAGTTTTACAGGATATGTCTGACGACGGTGAGATGTCATTTCCTACGACTTTATGCAGACGTTGAAAAGGTTTAGTATTACGCAACATTTTTTAATTTATAAAATTAAAAGTTATGATTCAATTTAATTCTAAAGAGGATGTTGGTGAGTTGAGTATTACCAGCACCACTTGAATTGACTCTATCGCTTAATTTTAAATTATTGATTCGTTAAATAATTTATTTAAAATATTTAATTTATGAATTATTATGTACAAATAATAATTTACTTAATACAGACTCAAGAAATAACAAATACAAAATTGTTATTGGAAAAAAAAAGTTACCATAACGCTAGAAATGTGACATGTCCGTCAAGTAATCCTTCGCCGAGTTTCACTTAGAATAAAGTCCATGTTTGGTAAACGGTCGATCAACTAAATTTTTAGTGGATTAAGAAGTATTCGGCTAATCAATTGATTGAGTTGGCAAATTGAATCCAATCATTTATCTTTTTAAATGCTCCTATTAGGAGCGTTTTGTTCCGGTAATTGAGAAATTAAGGAATCAAAAAACAATTGATTGAGTTTGAGTTGACAAATTGAACCCAATCATTTATCTTTTTAAATGCTCCTATTAGGAGCGTTTTGTTCCGGTAATTAAGAAATTAAGGAATCAAAAAACAATTATGTCTAAAAGTTATTATAAATTATCAAATTGTTATTTTTATTATTATTTCTAGTGCTCTATGTGGTTGTGTTAATAATAAATTATTAGTTTAACAAAGTATAGGAAAAATAAGTATTATTACGAGTAAGTTATCAAAAGAAATAGGTTAGTGACAAATAAGTTAACATATTAGAAAAATGAACTTCAACTTGATTAATGTGAGAAAAAAAGAGTAGTAATAGTAGTAGTAGTAGTAGTAATAATTATTATTATTATTGCTATTTTTTGTTTTATGTTTTTTATTGGAGTTACAAACTTAACCTTTTGTGTTTTTGTTTTTTGTTATTATTATTATTATTTATATATTTTATGTTTTTATTAGAGTTATAAACTTAATTTTTATGAAATTAAATATCTATATTCTAAATTTTATGAGAATATTTAAAAAATACTAAAATATAATACTCTTGTCGTTATAATTTTTTAAATCATGCTCTCATAAGTCATTTTATACATATATAACTAATACTAAACAATTAATTTTATCAAATATTTTTAAATAAGCAGTTGATATTATTTACTGGTTAAATCAACTGATATAATCCACTACCAGCTAATCACTAACAGAATCAAATAACATTAAATGGAACTCGCTAATTAGTAAACAAACCCAAAATCTATATAACTAATGGGTTTTCTAGATGTGTTTCGCTCCATTTTAAGTTGAAGGATCATCACAAATGTGATTGTTAGCATTGTTAAGAATTTAGTTTTGTTCCGGTCGGTACAGGCCCAAATTTTGTATCGAATTTTAAATATTGGTACCGGATTTAAATACCAACTGGTACCGGCCAATCTTGGCTGTACCGGTCGGTATTCAAAATATCGGTCAGATACTGCCCGGTATCAAAAATTTTAAAAATTTGAGGGATTTTTTTGCAAAATTTTTCAAAATTTCCCTCCCTCCCTCCTACCTCTCATTCCCTTTTTTTTCAAAGTTTTTTAAAAATTAATAAATAATTTATTACTAATAATAATTATAAATTAAATAAAACTTAAAAATAAATTATTTTTAATTTTTATTACTAATAAATTATTTTTATTTAAATTTATTTTAATATTTTATATAATATTTATTAATAAATACTAATAAATTAGTTTATAAATAATAATTTTAAAATAATAATGATGATAATTGTCTTTACTTATATTAATTGTGGTTATTATTTATATGTAAAATATTTAAAAATTATTGTTATTTCTTATTAATTGTTATTATTATTTATTATTAAAATTTTTAAAAGCATGATTGATGTAAACAATAATTAGTAAAGTATACAGTATAACTGTATAATATATCAATATAGACTATTTTACAATTTTTAAAAATTCAAGGGACTATTTCATAAATTTAAAAAATTTTCTATCTAGTATCAACCGGTACTAACACAGTTCTATTTTAGAACTTAATTTGGTATCAAGTCTGGTATGATATTCTTAACATTATTCCTTAGGCCTTAAAAAAATTAATTTATTTTTTAAGACAATTAATTTATTAAAAATTATACTATACCCATAACCCGTCAAATAGAGGCAAGAAGAGAAGGGGCACAAGGAGGCAAAATTAAGCAGACATGGCCGACACACTGAATTGGGAAAATAGGTAGGACCCTGAAATTGTCGGGGGCGGTCCGGGGGGACATGGCTACTTCCCTAGGACCGGATTTCTGAGAACTCTTATCACAGGCACTCTGGTGGTCCATGGGCTGCACTGCACTAACTACATTGTCATAACGGGACACGTTACGGTAGATAACATTATCTGCTCTACAGCCTGGTTCCAACAATACAGGACATGGTGGCCCTATGCTTACACCTCAGTTAGTCAAAGAACATTTCAGGCTACGTAGATGTATATAATGAATGCCATGTGAGTGTAGGTGTTCAGTTCTCAATGAACATAAACTCGACCTTAACGTAAGATGTTGTGGCAGTAGCGGAGACATAAAAGTCTATAAATGTATTGCCTATTTGGATGAATCTTTAGGAATTTAATAAGTGTTAGACCAATAGAAGTTGACAAATATCCTTCTATATTTTGATAATAATAAAATTTAAAGAATTGATTAAGAAATAATTTCAAAATTTTGGATTAAAATGGTGTTACACTAGTCGAATAATGATCAGATGAAATTTAAATCAAGATTGTAATAATGAATATAAGAGAGAAGACCATGTATGAAGAATTCAAATCAACATCTCAACAAACAAAGATTGTAGATTACAATTAGATATGTCAGTTGAAGCTTGAGACAAGTCGACTATCATGTTGCAAGTTGACTATTAACAATCAGATTTGTTAGTTGGAGCTTGGGACAAATCGACTAGCATGTTGCAAGTTGACTATTAACAACGGATCTGTCAGTTGGTTAAATGGACTAGTCGACTATCATCATATTAGTCGACTATTCAAAGAGCGGAGCAGAAAGGTTTATGAAAAACGTTAGTACTACTCGATTGATTCTTTGAAGACAAATTGACTATAATGTACTAGTCGACTATCAATTGAACATAATTTGATTACGTCAATTGATTTCAAACGGAATAAAAATCTTCATACAACGGCTAGTAGCGTTCTACAACGGCTAGGAGAGTTCTACAACTTATAAAAACATCTTGTAGCCTATAAATAAATGACGGAACTTAAAAGGATTGATTACACAAATCCAAAGCAAAACAAACTTACTATAGTTAAAAATTATCTTCACACTGCTCTCAATTTGCTCTTAGCTTGTTCTAATTGTATTAAGCTGTATTGAGTTTTACTACTTCATTTCTATCATTGTTATTGTTGTGAGCTGAGTGATTAGAGGAGAATCACTTGGGAGGTAGAATTTGTGCCAAAAAATAAATCATTTGTAAGGTGTAGCTTGAGTCGGAAGTCAAGTAAAGTTGGAAGAGTTCACGTTAAACTAAAAAGTGTATAGTAAAGAGCTTTGACAAAATTCTAAATGAGAGCTTAGGTAGAGGACGTAGGTCTCAGCACCAAATCTCTATAAACACTGTGTTTGCCTCTCTTCTCTACTCTTTTACATTTCAATTTGCTTGTTTGTTTCGTGTGTTTTAATTATCTGTTTTGTAGCACTTTACGAAAAGGTTAAAAGATCTATTCAACCCCCTTCTAGATCGTTTTCAATAAGTACTTTTTTAACTATAAATATTTTTTTAAGAAAAATGAGTGTTTGGTTGTAAAATAAGAAAGTACATCTTTAATAGATATAATTTTTGTGACAGTATTTGGTTGTAAAATAAGAAAGTACTTCTTTAATAGATATGACTTAGTTTATCAAAAAATCGCTTTTTTACTTAAAATTTTCAGATCAATTAATGAACCTATTTTTAGTCCCTTTTGTCCTTATGTTTTACATATAATTCCCGCAATACTCACAAACTCATTTTCCCGTTTATTATGTGTTTAACTATTTACTCAACTTGGATATTTATTTTGAGATTTATATAATATTATTTGACTTTTTTATATGTTTTAATAATTATTTTTAATATTAATTTACTTATGTTATAATCTAAATAAAAGATTTAGCTAGATATATTTTGATTTATATTTCATATAGTTTAAAATTATATAATAATTAATATATTGTGCTTTACATATTGATTAATATACTTTAAATAATATTTATATGCCTAAATAATTTTTATACAAAATAAAACATAGGTAAAATTAAAAGTAATTTTTATTTTTATGTTACCAAACAGTATATGAAACTCATTCAAAAAACTCTTTTTTAAATGATAATCAAACGGTGAATTGGTTTTTTAGAAAAGTTATTCTCAGAAAAGATCTATAAATAAAAAACTCTACTGATAAAAACTCTACTGATATAAGCTCAACCAAACAAAAGCGTAATATACCTATATAATGTTTGTGTCTATATATATATATATGTAAGTTGTATTTTTTTTAAAGCTGAAAGCATTCCAAACATTAAATCTTTCTCTGAGCTTAGAGATAGAAATTTTAATGGAGACCTAAATTAAGTTGATAACCCAAATATAAATTAAAATGATTTCAAGCTAATACAAATTAATATGATTTTCAGTTAGACTAAAAATTTTAAAAATTAGATCAATTTGACTTAAATTCATTTAAACATAGCGACAACAATATTTTAATACAATAATTTAATAACTAAAAGCCAAACGATAATATATTTTTAAAAGGACGATGATGTTAGCTCAATCATATTTGAAGTTATTTAAATTTAATTAAATCAACATCGAGCTAAAAAAACTCAAAATCTATCCTATTTATGATGTTTTAGCTCCTCTATTTATAGTTTAGAATTCGGCAAATGGTAGTATTTTTTAAGTTTAGATCTTTTGTCCAATTTTATGGTGTCTTATTTTGTCCCATAAATCTCAGTTATTTATTTATACGAAGCTTATATTTATTTATGCTGAGCCACATAGAAATAAATGAATGAAATTTATAAGAGAGAATAAGAACAGAAGATCTTGTTTGGTATTTTTTCGCTTTTGAAACAAAATAACGGAGTGATGGGAATACTGCCCCTACTAATACTACTGCAAATCCTTTCGGTGTATCACATGTAACCTGCATTTCCATTTAAACATGGGATGCACTGGAACCGATGAGTTGAATATATTAAAAATCGTTGATAAGTAATAAGATCGAAGGATTCGGGTTGCAAAAGAAGAAAGTGTGAAATGGCCAGCCATGGAAGAAGCTCGACAAGATTCCTTGCATACCAAGTCAATATACGGCTCTATGAAGTAAGACTTACACTTATGTTAGCGTGCATTTAAGGATATTCAACAAGATATCACAGCGTTACCCTGTCGGTAACAACAGCAGTACTGTTGTAATCAGGAAATCCAAAAATATTTTTACTTCTTATTTCACCAACCTCATCTTAGCTTTGGTACACAAAGATAACATACGATTTATAAATCGGATTACACGTTTAAAGTACTGAAATTTATTAGGTAGAGTTATTATTAATGTTTTCAAAACCGAATCAAAAATTAAACCGATAAGATAAAATTTAAAAAATTCAATCAGTATTAAATAATTATAAAATCAGTTAAAGATCGAATAAAATTGAAGATTTTAAAAAATAAATTAAAATTATCCTTTTTATCAAAAATTAAAATTTAATTAAAAATATTATAAAATAAAAATTAAACCGGTTGAATAGTTACCCATAAATGGGTCGAGTCAATTCGGATCTAAGTGTTTAATCGGGGATAAAATATTTAATAAAAGTTAGAGATACATCAACTATGTGAATTAATTGAGCAAATTTTTTTTATATATTTTATATATTTATTAAAATATTAATATTAATTTCATCATATTTTAAAAAATGAATAATTAAATAAGTAAAAATTTTATTTATTTTTATTTTTAAATAATAATTGTTCATTAATTTTTTTTGTAAATTTGAAATCAAATTTATTATCTAGAAATTAAATAATTATATTTAAAATTGATATTATGTACATTTATCAAAGACAACATTGAAAATATTATATTTTCAAAATAAATTTATTATAAATAAATTCAGTAATTAAAACATAGTATTCATTATTATTATTGACATTTAATATTTAGTAACAAAATATTATTGAATTAATAAATAGTTATATTAAATTATGAAAAAGAACAAAAATAGAAAACTAAAACAAAAACTAAAAATTGTAATCTTCATAAGAAAAAAATTAGGAAGAAATTAAAATTAAAATATATAAAATCAAAACTCAACCAAATAAGTTTTTTATGCAATGTTTTAACAAAAATGAAAAACTAAAAAGAACCGAATGAACCCTAAAACAAAGAGACATCTTAGAAATATTTAAAACTTAAAAATATTAATTATAATTCAATGCTCTAAATTTCGGTGAAAAGGGTATCGTGTTACTAAAGATTGCACCGGTGTCTTGTTTTCGTACAAGTTCATTTTGACTTTTGGCTCGCTTTTTGCAAACAAATTGCCCTCCTTAAGATGAATAAAAGATCCTTTCCCTAACATTCTGACAGGCTACTTTCGAACATCACCATGATATCAAAAGAACAAAGTCTCTGAGTTCCAACTGTATCCAATGACTTCGCGAAATATGTGATTTTCGGGGATCTCTCCTATATAAGTGCTTCATGCCTCACAGGCCCTCTTACACTATCTCTTTCAGTCCCCTCTTGTAGCTTTCAGAAATTTCTTTTTCTACACACTTGATTGGCAGTACATACCATTTATACAAGAAAATGTTGTCGAGAAAAGTTAGCCCCGATTCACATGGACAAGCTTCTTCTTACTTCTTAGGATTGCAAGAGTACGAAAAGAATCCCTACCATCCGGTTCATAACCCAACTGGGATAATCCAGATGGGACTTGCTGAAAATCAGGTTAACGTTCTTTTCTCTTTTTCTTTTTTCCCATTGGACCAGAGTAACTAGGTATAGAGCACAAACTTTGTAGAGAGGACATATTCTTTTTCATATGCTACGTTGCATACATTTTTCATGAAAATGGTGTTTCGATAGGAGTAGCAGCAACTAGATTTTAGACTTCTTATCATCATCAGACGAAGTCATATGCAGAACCTTCTTATCTTCTTATCTTTTAGTTTTATGTTCGGCTGTTCATGTTCAATAAAATTTCATTACGTTGCAGCTATGCTTTGACCTTCTCGAATCTTGGCTCGAAAACAACTCTGAAACCTTGCTTTTTCGGCAAAATGGAGAATCTATCTTCAGGGAACTGGCTCTCTTCCAAGATTACAATGGATTGCCTGCTTTCAAAAACGTATGATAGTGTTATTGAACAATCCTGTGCTCATAATAAAAAGGAACACGTAAAATACACCTTTGACGGTTGAACTTTCTGTCTTTTCAGGCACTAGTGAATTTCATGTCTGAATTAAGAGGAAACAGGGTAAATTTTGATCCAAACAAGCTCGTACTAACTGCCGGTTCGACTGCTGCTAACGAGACCCTAATGTTCTGCCTCGCTGAAAGTCATGAGGCTTTTCTTGTTCCTACTCCGTACTATCCAGGGTAATCAATGCTGATATGTTTATCCATGTCGGATGCATGTGAAAGTAGTGCTTACTTATCGATTGTTCTCAGGTTTGATAGAGATCTCAAATGGCGAACTGGAGTGGAAATTGTTCCAATACAATGCTCAAGTTCCAACAACTTCAGAATCATCATGCCTGCATTGGAAGAAGCCTATCAAAATGCACAAGAACTTGGCTTCAACGTTAAGGGGATATTGATCACAAATCCTTCAAACCCCTTGGGGACAACCATGACTAACGATGAACTTAACCTTCTTATTGATTTTGCCATTGCCAAAAGGATTCATATAGTAAGCGATGAAATCTATTCTGGGACGGTCTTTGACCACCCTTCATTCACAAGCATCATAGAAACCTTAACAGACCGCCACAATCTTCAGAACTCTGATATATGGAATCGGGTTCACATTGTCTATAGCCTGTCAAAGGACTTGGGTCTACCAGGGTTTCGTGTTGGGATGATCTACTCCAACGATGAAACAGTAGTTGCTGCTGCAACTAAAATGTCAAGCTTCGGTCTTGTCTCGTCCCAGACTCAGTATCTACTATCAAGCATGCTCTCTAACAAGAAATTCACTAGCAAATACTTGAAAGAAAACGAAAAGAGATTGAGAAAAAGGAAAGAAATGCTAGTTTCTGGACTTCTAAATGAAGGAATCAGGTGTCTGAAAAGCAATGCAGGCTTGTTCTGTTGGGTGGACATGAGGCATCTCCTGAGTTCCAACACATTTGAAGCAGAGATGGAACTATGGAAAATGATGATTTACGAGGTTGGTTTAAACATCTCTCCTGGTTCTTCTTGCCATTGCTCCGAACCAGGTTGGTTCAGGATCTGCTTCGCCAACTTATCTGAAGAAACATTGACTCTTGCTGTCAATCGAATCAGAAACTTTATACACATCAGCACCACCTTGATTCAGGATAGTGGAACACAACATCAAATGCATAATGCCCAAAGATCACAAATCAACAAGTGGATTTCCAAGCTACAATCAAGTCGCGATATGGCAGATCGTTATTAAGTTTGATTAATCAATGCACTATATATAGTGCCCACCAAAGATAGAGTCTCTACTTTTCATGGTGTAACGTAGGAGTACTTCTACAAATAATGGCAGGATGTTGTTTAGTCCATGACTAATATATATGGCAATAGATGAGATTCAATTTGATAAATTTGGATTGAGTGAAAGTCTTTCTTAAATTTAAAACTTGATATTTTTATTACTTTAAGGACATGTTTGCTTTCATTTATATTTTTTATTTTAAATTTAATAAAAATCATGCTTATTTGAGTTTTTGATATTAGTTTTCTCCTTTTTTAAAATTTATCAAAACTACAAAAGTGATTTTTACTTTCTACATTTTTCATAAACTGATATAATATTAACTAAATATATATTATTGAATTATTCAATATATTAATTATTAATAAGAATTATGAATAATTTAACTAAATTTAATAATTGTTAATAAATATAATTAAATTTAAAATATCTTCGAAATTATATAAAATTTAAAATTTTTTGATTTAATAATTAAAATATATTTATAAATAAATATTAATTTTAATATTATTTATTTTAATAAAATAAAATTACTTTTATATTAACTATATACTAAGTTAAAATCCTGTATTAGTCTTGTTGCACAAATTGCTATAAAAAATAATTTTGATACCCATTTACACATTGTTCTAATGTCTCCTATTTTCTGTCTCTATTGTAACCTAACAAAAACTTCATCAAATAAGTAAAATGTTGGTAATATGTTAGCCAGGTCCAGCTAAGATCATGTTAAGCATTAACAGATTAGGCGGCCGGATCGGGACAAAACCCGGTCCAATGTTTATTCAAAACCTTGTCTCGGACAAAAATATCTGTTTTTCTATTTAGTTTTTATTTTTTATTAAAAACAAAAACGATTGTTAATGTTTTATTGGCCTTCATAATTACATATTAAATAAAACTTAATGGTAAATTATTTTTAATTAGTTAAATTTATTTGAAATTTTATATAATATTTTTAACAAATTATTAATAAAAGTTATTTAATTTTGTTAAAATAAATATTTTATAAATTAATAATTAATTTAAACATATTTTAATTAATAAACAAAATTTGTTTAAAATATATTTTCTAAATTTATTAATAATGAATAATTTAATTTGGTTTAATTACAAATTTTATGTAAATTATTAATAAAATTAAATTATTCATAAATTTTACCAGTAATTAAGTATAATTAATTACATATGTGATATTAAATTACTTATAATTATTGTTAATAATTAAATAATATATATTTAATTAATAGTAAACCCTTTGTGATTTTAATAAAAATAAAAATTCAAACAGATAAATCTTTTATTAAAATTTGAAAACAAAAATTTAACTAAAAACAAAAGTTCTAAATATACACACGTGACGTCATCGTCAGGTACATCCCACACGGTATCATGTTACGTCATTAGACAGTTAGGTCAGTTAATGCTTGCCACGTGGCTTAGATGGCAGGTTTATTACTGACACGTGGCATTCTCGTTCAAGAACAGCACATATTTGCATTAAAACCAATCTAGAGTACTAAATCGCGTGCATTATTAGTTGTATTTCTTATTTTATTTTTTATATAAATAATTACTTGTCTCTTAGAAGATTCGAAGATTTAGTTGGATCAAAAATGTGAAGTTGAAGCAATGGCGTGGAAGCTATTAATGGGAGAGATCGCATTATCGTCTTTTGTTGATTCCTATCCGTTGGCTTTTTGCTTCAATGCCTTTTGGTTTTTGAGGCGCTTGCGAACAGGTACTGTTTCTCAATCTCCGTTTCTTTGATATATTTGTTGGTTTGTTCAGAATTTCAGATTCTATGAGATTTTCGCGATGAATAGTTTGTTCTGTATTGTGTTTAAAGTTGGGAGTGGAGAAAAAAAAAGAAGGAAGAGGTTTCATGTTTAAATTACGCTGAGAATATATGATTACTGAATCTGCTTGGAAAAACTGTATCTCGTTACTCGGCATTGGCATATTGGGGGAGTTGAAAGGAGTAAAATCTTTGTTTTGCTATGTCTACTGAATTTTAACTAGTGAGTAATACTGTTTTTTTTTTTTGGGTTATTTGAACTGATTTGAAATGCGAAATGGGATTTCTTCCTGCTTTAATCTTCTCCGTTTGTAGTCTTGTAAATTCCGAGGTTTGCAGATACGATAACAGGCACAGATGGAAGTTAGTGCCCTTTTAACTTCAGCTGGTATCAACATAGCTTTGTGTGCAGTGCTCTTTTCTCTGTATTCCATATTGAGAAAGCAACCAAGCAATAGGATTGTGTATTTTGGTCGGAAACTCGCACCTGTGCGATCGAAATTTGATGACCATTTCTTTTTCGAAAGATTTGTGCCATCTCCAAGTTGGTTAGTGAAAGCCTGGGAAACAAGTGAAGACGAGATATTGGCTGTTGGTGGCTTGGATGCTGTGGTATTTCAAAGGCTTCTTATTTTCAGGTGATTAACCATGCCTAGATGAAATGCTAGTTCCATACCTGATAAGTATTCTTGGTTGAGAACTTTGCATTTGATGGATTTATTTTTGCAACTTTCGTTGACTCTCAAGTTATACCTACTTTGATTTTTTTGAATTGTACCGAGTTCACTTAAATGCCAGCACAATATGTATCAGAATGTAGAAGCATCTGCATGGAGATACTGAATCTTTTACAAGTTATTTAAGTTGATATTATCATTTTTTATGGTTGTTACACAGTAAAAGGTATGTTTTATTGTTAGGCAGCTCTTCTTTAGGAAATTTGAATTCATCATTGCAAAAGTACTACCTAAGGTTTTTGATGTTTTAGTCTTGCCTGATCTGTTGGTTCGTTGTGGCGTTCTGTACTTAATAATGTACTCCACCAGTGTTCGATCTGGATTTTTCTAATTGAGTAATTACACCTACTGTTTATTTTAAGATACATAACTATGACTTTCTTTTTCTCTTCAGTATGCGAGCATTCTCTATAGCTTCCATTGTTTGCATCTTTCTGGTGCTTCCGGTGAATTATTATGGCAAAGACGTGGAGCACAAGAAGATCCCTTCAGAATCGCTTGAAGTATTTTCTATTGAAAACGTGAATGAGAATTCTAGATGGTGAGAGAATCGTTTGAACAGTTCATTTTATAATCATGAAGACATTATCAAAATTAATCCATCTTGTTGTTAGCGTCCTTTTTACTTCAACTCTCATGTTATTATTCAGCTTGAGGAATAGGATATGTTCAAACCCCTTTATAATTTATGATGTGCTTTTATGTGTATCATTATTTTAGTCATCAATTGTGATTTTATGAATATTTAAGCCATTTTATCTTTTTCTTTCTTTTTTCTATCTCTCAGAAAAGGCCTAAAATCTAGAAAAATGAAACAAGATGAGAGTCAGAAAAAACTTTGCCTTAATGCCTTTTAGATTGTATGCATAGCTGCTTGCATTAGAGATTATGCAAAATAACATATGTTATCCTAATCCAAGAAATTCATGTAACATATGCTTTGTCTCGCCAATCCTTCTGTTTTTTTTAACTATTTCTTATCTCCTCAGGCTTGGGAGCCATTGTCTTGCATTATACATAATGTCAACTGCTGCTTGCGGTCTGCTTTACTGTGTAAGGATGTAAAATTGTATCCTGTTTCTTCTGAGCTTTTCCTCTTCCCAACAGGTTCACATGTGAGATTATTTAGCCTTTGAATCTTTAATGTAGGAGTATAAAAGCATCACTAATATGAGGCTAGCACATATAACCCAATCTCCACCAAACCCAAGTCATTTTACAGTTCTTGTGCGTTCAGTTCCATGGTCTCCGGGAGAATCATATAGCGATTCAGTGAAAAAATTCTTTACGGATTACTATGGATCTGACTATTTGTCACACAAGATGGTGTATGACTGCAGTGTTCTCCATAAATTGTTGGTGAGCATCTTACTCCAATTATTTCTGTGTTAGCATCATTTACTTCAAATTCAATGCTTCAGTTTCCAAAAGTACTCACTTGTTTTCCTCTTTTTGCCAACATATTGTGCCAACCATGCAGCCGCTAATTCATGGATGTTTTCTATGAACACATTTTCCTAAATGTCTCTATAGACTGGAAATTATGAGGTGCAAAATTATAGCAGGATAGTAGTTAGATAGACGTGGCACTTTAGATAATAATGCAATGTGTCAAGTAAATGCTAGACAATACTTGAATTTTGGTGATATGTTGAGATTCTTCGCTCGATTAGGCATTTTAAGTGAGTGCTTAACATTGTAAATAGAACCGTTCTGGGTCTCTTTCTTTGTCCATCCCCCTAATTTAGAGTTGCTTGACCAATGCCATGCTGCTTTTTTGTATATATATCGTATATCAATTTCTGTTTTAATATTTTTGGTACGTTGTTTTCCTTGCAGAGGGATGCTGAAAAAGTTTGCCACTTGATTAAGACTGTTCCTATGGATGGGTTGGATACAAGGCCAAGTTGTTTGTGTGCAGCAAGTGCTTCTTCTTTCGAAGTTCTTTCTAATGAATCTGGAAGTGCTAGCAGTAGTGTTAGCTTTACTGATTTGAGTCTGGCATCACGAGATAATGTAAAAATCTTGAAAACAAACTTATTCTGATTTGTTGGTTTTTGATTGTTATTGATGATTCATAAGATTCATTCTTTTTTCATTTTCTCATACTGTTTTTCATCTTGCGTTGGTTTGGAAACTGCTTCTCAATATGGGCCCTTGAATGCTTCCTACATTTTT
>JANVCL010000002.1:3867524-3877753 GCA_026546855.1 Erythroxylum incrassatum
AATCCTCTAGCCGCAACCTCTCAAGATTATGGATCAACACCATGATATTCCAGTCCAGCAGAATTTGGCTGAACCAACGTGAAATAGTGGGTTATTTTTATTAACTCAAAGTAATTTAAGATAAGAGTAATGGATCAAATTTTAAATTGAGAAGTTTAACGAAAATAATTCTTTATTATAGAAGTTGAAAATAAAAGTTCCTTACGAGGGATAGTTGTGTTGCGATCATTAGCAAAACGCAGTTGGACTTATGAGATGATGTTAAATGGAATGAAATGAATGTAAATTTTGTTGTAAATCTTCATTTAGCTTTATCTAATTAAGTTTTGCCAAGAGCAAAGGAAAAGAAAACAATAAAAATGAAAAGAGATTATCTAAAAAATTTATACAATGTTAAGTCACTACATGATAAAATTTATCTTAAGAATTTTTTTTTCATTCTTCGGATGTTAGAATTAATTTAGGTGACTAAGCACATTAATAATTTGACCATTCTATCTTTTCATCTCACATTGTTAGATAATTATAAAATAGAGTAACATGATTGTGATAACTTCTATTTCAAAGTATAATTGATTTGTGTGATTAATTTATCAACTTAACTAATAATTTTCTTACAAATAACCTAGTCTTCAGTTGCATACTGTGGTTTTGGATAAATAAAATCGATGCAAGAATAAGAAAGACAAATAATGTGGTTCACACCAAACTGAAACCTTGACAATGACAAGAGGAAGATTAATAGAATGTAGCCTCAAGTGAAAATCGAAATCATAGTAAAGCAAAATAAAAAGTAAGAAGAATTTAAAATACTATAAACTTGAAAAAGTCACTTGAAAATGATTGGAATTAATATAAGAAAAATTTTAGCCCTCAAGTAAATTTTGCTAATACATCAAATGATGAGGATGTTCATTTTGCTAATACTTCAAATGATGACAATGTTCTATATTGCCAAGTAGCAATTACAATCAAAAGTATGAAGTTACTACGTGATGTATATCTCTTCAACTCAATTGTTACTTTTCACGTAATCTCTATAAAAAAATGATTCCATCGTTATGAGTATATTTCAAAGTATTTATGTACAATTGTCACAATTATCCTCTAAAGGTTATTGGTACTAAAACTATCAAGTTGAAGATGTACGATGATACAATTTGTATCCTTCAAAAGGCGTGGCATCTAAAGGGCTTCAAGACTAATTTCTTTTATAGGATAACTAGACGAACCTGGGTATAAAATGGAAATTATCAAAAAGAATTAAAGATAATTGAAGGTACCCTTGTACTTATTAAGGAAAATAGATAAGTGCAAACTTAAACAAGTTAAAGAGAGAGATGTTGCTCGAAGTAGAAGCATTAATGGCTTCAAATAGTAAAAGTGAAAGAATGAAGATCCTTATTTAGCAAATATCATGTAATTATCTGTCGTTCATATGATAAAGTTTATATAATTAATAATTATTTTACGTCAAATTTAATAGTAATTTTAAAAATAACACCGCAAACTGTTTTTAAGTTGTTTAAAATAATAAAATTATTTCCAAAATTAGTATTGTATTATTCTTTTTGGGCTATCATGCCGTGACAACGTTGTTGGTCCGATGAGCCCTACCCATGGTGTGAAGTATAAGCCATCAACTTGTTAACCCATCATTTCAAGTATGGGTTAGCTGGTGTTGCACTACGTGGATCTACCGCATCATGGGTGCGTTTGGATCGATAAATATGGGGGAAGCAACATTAAGAAAAAGGAACAATTTTATATATATATTATATTCTATCGGAGTTTCAAATTTTATGAAAATAAAATAAAATATAGAACTTCATTTCCAAAGTAAAAAAAGAAAATTTCTGCTTTATGATTTATATTTATTTCCTTTCAATTTTAAAAATAATTTTTTAAAATTTTAAGGAAAACTTTTTGTAAATTCAAATTCAATTCAAAATTTTAATCGAATTGAATTTTTAAATTAGTCTGAAAATTTTAATTTAAAATAAAAATTTAAATTTCATATCAAAATTGAAATTTTGCTGTAAATTGGAGTCAGTGTCAGACCTTTTTACCAGTTCCAACTGCCCCCTCCTTCCACAGTATTTAAAGGCAAGGCTGCTGGTGCTCCCATTTGAAACTTGAACGCCAAGTCCCACTCCAAAAATAGTGGAGAGTGAAGACAATCCTGAGTGGGGTAAGCTAAACCTAGCTTTATGAAAAGTCGGTGGCATGCTGATTACAATCAAGGGTGGATTATGTTAATCTGACTAGACTCACTTGGAATTTACTTCCTTAAAAGTCGCACAACGTGCCATTCACACGTTACCACACTCCCCTAACTTCAACAGATAACGATTCTTGGAAAATGAGAACACAAATGGTGGTCAAGTCCCGGGGGTATTTTTCCATCTTTTCTTCGAGTTTACGTCAGTCGTGTCAACTGGACTAGTTCGGCAAACATATCACAGGTGTCTCTGGTTGCACAACTTAGCTCACTTTGTAGTATTTTATTGTAAATTACGTGGCCTAAGATAAGGAACCAACCAGAATTGATTATGCCGTCAGTGACACGACTAGTCCAACCCTTGTTAACTTTGCCAGTAGTAGAATGGTTGATTAGAAGAGATAAAGCAAAATTGGAGTTGAATTGCTAAGGTTGACTAATGGACAAACTTTGGTTTCTTCCTCTTAAATCTATACATGTAGCCTATTCAGGAAAGAAACCAAACTTACACTAGAGAGTCATAATAGAATAAGCCTAATAATTTATTATGAAGATGTAGATATGCCAATGATAATGCTTAAAGTGCACCCAGTGGCTAACGTAGATTACAATCAATAACCAAATTGCAGTGGAGATTAGGGACAAAGGTAGTGGCTTTCATCGATATGACGGTTTGGTATGACTAAGAAATTGAAAGAACAAAAGGGAATGTGCGAAAAAGCCAAACAAAGTGCACAATCCCTCATTCCCACTGGTTGGCTAAGCCATAAAGCCCGGAAACACACATCTGAAACCTTATCTCCACACATCATTTGCGAACTTCTACAAACCCATTATAAGCTATAATGTATGTTATAGAATCGAATGATCCATCATGCTAAATCATTTGTGATTTTAGGTCGTGGTCATATGCTACTGAGTAGTTACCTTCAACAACTAGAAAGACAAACACTAGTAGATTTTCTACGCATCCTTTGTTTATTGTAAGTTTCCCTTTTCACTTTACTTTGTCGTTTGGATCTGATTAGGAGAAATATTAAACTAATGGCAAACGTAATTATTCCCAGTCATCCTTTTAGACTCAGTGTTTGATTCCATTCACAAGTATGCATGCCAAGTTCAAGTCTATCTAGTAATGACAGAAACTTGTAACCCAGGGCAAAGAAAACGAGTCCAGATCCTCTATCCAATATTATGGTATCTTATTGTGTTCAATAAATCTCAGTCATTTATTTGTATGAGATCCGCGTGGATCTGTAAAATAAATAGCTGAAATTCGATGAGACATAATAAAACAGAGTAAAACTGAACAGAACATCTAAACTTAAGAAAAACACTCTCAACAACTTTCCATGACCTAATCATTTATATGTTACTTTAGGTTGTGACCCTCCCTACCTTCACAGTAAATCAAGGGAAGCAAAAGGGTTTAATAAAAATCATGTAAACAGACTAAACTAATGCACTCATAATCACGATGACCCACTTGCGTTTACGGATTCTTTTTTGGTGGATTGTATATAATTTTTGGAGGAAGAGTAAACTAACAACTGGAGGTTCCTGCTAGTGAATTTACGCTTCTTGTGCACTATTATATGTTCTTTGAAACCGATGTGCCTGATGTGGGAGCTACAGTAATATGATCAGAATTCGATCCCTTAAGAATTTTCTATTCTGAATAGTGCACATCTCTTTCGTCCTTCAACCTTGGAAAATTTGTTCGCATTCGTGCTCCAATCATCTGATATATGATTGTCTAGGAATAAATCAAGATAACTTAATAATGTGAGAAATATCGATTCTGAAAATATAAGAAGTAGATTTTATTTATTTTCACAATAATATAAATATTCACTTGCTTATATAATAATAAAAATAAAATTTAAGCACATAAAAAAGATCAAATTATAAATATAAGTACGCTTAAAATATTAAGATTATTAGGTATTAAAATTCCAGTATATGATAGTTTGTAAATGAAAGAACCATATTACTGAACATGTTATTATAAGCTATCTAAGTATGAAACTTATCTTAGTCATCTAATAGAAACATTTTAATGTTATTAGCTCTAAGATCATATCATTAACAATGCTTAACCTTTTAAATCCAAGATTTTAGCTCTTATAAACTTCAACTATTTCCTTGTGATTCTTCACTTTATATTCGTTATCCTTACCAACGCGTAGAAAGCATCTACCTACTACACCATTTCAATTGTTCATTCCATTCCACCTACCAGTTGGTGATCAGCTAAAAACAAGTATTTATAATATATGTTCTATATATCTCAAACCGTAGACTACACATTTATACTTCTTATTTCCACGCAGGTATTATGCATAAAGTAACTAATGTTTGCGATTGAGAATGAAGTTTAAGTTTAAGGGATTAGCAAGTCTTTTGGCTTAAGTGATTCTTGATTAAATAGGACAAGATGAGCAAAGATGTTTAGTACATAACCGAGCTATTCTCTCTTCAAATGGAAGGAGTTTAATATTTACTGTGAAGATATTGGATTTAAAAGAAAAGTGAAAGATGAGAAGAATTGTTTAAAAAGCATCGAATAATGTTCGTATGGGATATATAGTGTTAACCTTTTCACGTGATTACACGTATGATATATTCATTCCATACATTGTACACTTCAAAAGATCAAGAATACGACAGAGACATTTCCTATATAGTCAACCTATGAGGACAATTAGTGAAGAGATGAGGATTTTTCTCATACCATAAACCAGATTAGTTTATATACAATTACCCATTTCCTTCCACTAATTATTAGCCCCCCATCTTCTCTTCCAAAGCTGCTTTCACATTTCCTGAAACCCTTTTCGTTTCTCTGAATAATAAGCTATCTAGCTTCATAGTTTCAAGGGTACTTCTACTTGTGCTAGATCTATTTTCTTCACCAATTGGTCTCTCTCTTGCAGCATGATCTTTGGAAATCTTCGCAACTCGAGCCTTGGTCTAGGCCTTGGATACAATAACGACCAAGAAATTTGTTCTCAGTTAGATCATATGCAACAAAAGAAGAAGAAGCCGTCGTTAAAGTACGATCACTTGATTCCAAGTCTTACTTTAGGCCTGCCAGAAGAGACGTCGCAGTCAAATATAAAGATCGATCATGATATGCACAGGCAGGCCTCTCCCCTCAGTCCAGTATCTTCATTTTCTAACTCCAGTATCAAGAAGGAAAGAGAGTCCGTTTGTGGGGAAGAAATAGATGCAGAGAGAGTATTTTCAAGGGTTTGTGATGATGATGAAGAAGGAGCAAGTCCCAAGAAGAAACTTAGACTTACCAAAGGACAATCAGCAACTTTGGAGGACAGCTTCAGAGAATACAACACCCTAAGTCCTGTGATTATCTCTCTACTTTATTCATAGTCATGCAAATATCGAATAGCATAAATACATATATATATACACCACTGGAGTTACATATCTGACTTCGTCTTCCTGTTCATAAAATTATCAGAAGCAAAAACATGCCTTGGCAGAGCGGCTAAATCTGAAGCCACGTCAAGTGGAAGTTTGGTTCCAGAACAGAAGAGCCAGGTTTCATAAATAACCATATGTACTTTGTTTGTCAGTAGTAACCAACATTTTTTTTACTTAACATATCGTTAAGAAGAGGGTTGTTGCTTGATTCATTAGACATTTTTTTTACTCAACATATCGTTAAGAAGAGGGTTGTTGCTTGATTTATTAGTCATTTGACTAGAATTTATAACTATCTATAAATATCCGTCTTGTTTCTGCAGGACTAAGATGAAGAAAACTGAAGTAGACTGCGAATTACTAAAGAAGTGCCGTGAAAATTTGACAGAAGAGAACAAGAGGCTACGAAAGGAACTGCAAGAGCTCAAATCGTTGAAACTTGCTGGCCCTCTGCATATGCAACTTCCGAAAGCAACCCTCACCATGTGCCCTTCTTGTCAGAAGGTCGCTGGCGACAGGCGGCGGTGACAGTGATGGCATCGTGAGGCCAAGAACTTATTTCTACAATCCCTTCATACACCAACCCACGGCCTGCTAATTAGGCGACAAATGATCGATAGAGGCTAATGCATAGAGGCTAATGCGAGTCCAGATATTTTGCCCAATTTTATGGTATCTTATTCTGTTTCATAAATCTCAGTCATTTATTTATGTGGGTCTCACGTTTATTTATGCGGAACCCACACGGGACCCGCATAAATGAATGACTAAGATTTATGAGACAGAATAAGACACCATAAAATTGAAAAGAGGATCTTGTTTCATATAATGCATACTAGTTTGTGTATCTATTCTCTCTTTATCTCTCCAGGATGTACACACTTTAGAAGATTCTGCTAAGGAGTGAACCAGTTCTCTGAAGAGAGAGAACTAATAAGAACTGACCTTTTTATTTACGTAATCTTACTGTTTACATAAATCAAATTTCCTTATATACAAACAAGTAAAACACAAGCTATCTTCTACTTACAAAGATACAACCTATTTATAAAAAGACTACACTTTATATTAAATAAACAATATGCGTCTATACATAAAACTATCATTTAACATTCCCTCTCAAGTTAGAGTTTGGTGAACATCAACCAAACCTAACTTAGACAAAAGTGAAGCAAAAAATGGATTTGTCAAAGCCTTGGTAAACATATAAACCAATTGGTCCTTGGAAGAAATATGAGTAGGAGTAACAAAACCTAGCTTGTACTGATCACGAATCATATGACAATCAACATTAAGATTTTTGGCGCGTTCATGAAATATCGGATCAGCAGTAATATGTAGAGCAGTCTTGTTATCACACCGTAAAGGAATAGGAGAAGCAAAAGAAATCCATAAATCATGCAACACATAAGAAATTCATAACAATTCACACATAGCTGAAGCCATATTACGATACTCTGCTTCAGCAAAAGATCTAGAAACTGTGGGCTGTTTTTTAGTTTTCCAAGAAACTAAAGAACCTAAGAAAATACAAAACTCAGAAACAAATCTGCTACTTGTCAAACATGATCTCTAATCAGCATCACAATAAGTCACAAGTAAACAAAGAGATGATACTGCATGAACAGAAGATGCAATGGAAGTAGGGAAAAACAAACCCTTAAAAGGACAACCTTTCACATATTTCAACAAATTAAGAGCAACATTCCAATGACCTTTACAAGGAGCATTAAGGAACTGACTTAACTGTTGAATGGCAAAAGTAATGTCAGGCCTAGTAAAACCCAAATACAATAGCCTACCAATCAACTTTTGATACTGCCTAACATCATTCAATAACTGACCAAATTTGTTAGTTAACTGCAAGCCCTTAGGCAATGGTGTAGAAACTGACTTTGCTCTAGTCAAACCCGAATCAAATAAAATATCCAATACATATTTCCTCTATTTAACATACAAACCAGTAGATGATCGAGCAATCTCTAAGCCAAGGAAATACTTAGCAGGGTCAAGATCCTTAATGATAAACACAAAATGCAGAAAATGTTTAACATCACTCAAAACTACTTTAAACGGTCGAGTCAATAGAATATCATTCACATAGATGAGAAGAGTAACGAAAGTAGAACCAGTGGATTTGACAAACAAACAATGATCATGTTGTGACTATACAAAACCATAAGAAAGCAAATGCTTAGTAAATTCACAATTTCATTGACGTGAGGCTTACTTTAAGCAATATAAGGACCGATTCAACTTGCAAACTTCATGAGGACCAGCCTTAGTATACCCATCCGGAGGCAACATGTACACTTCCTCATTAACAAAGCCATGCAAAAATCCATTATTTTCATCTAATTGATGTATAGGCTAAGAAAAATGTGTTGCAATAGCTAGCAACAACCGTACAGTTATTGTTCTAGCAACTGGTGAAAAACTATCAATGAAGTCAATTCCTTCAATTTGATGATAACTTTTGACAACTAACCTAGCCTTATAACGATCAACAGTCCCATTAAGCTTAAGCTTTACCTTATAGACCCACCTAGAACTAATAGCCTTCTTACCATCAGGCAAAGGAGTTAAAATCTAAGTTTTATTGGATTCCAGTGTAGCCAACTCCTGCTGCATAGCTCTTACCCAATATACATTACATTTAGCCTGATGATAAGATTAAGGTTCCTGAATAGTGGAAACATTTGTCAAAAATGACATGTATGTGATGTGGGGTAGGTATAAAAGGGAAAGTAGAAGGGGTGTAATATGAGGAGCTACAACCAAAATACTGAGAATAAGAAGAGGAAGATAAAATATTGTTGGTGGTTGCATGAGACACAAAATCATTTAGCTAGGCTAGTTTATGGGATATTTTGTTGCTTCTACACAACCCTAGAGTAGTAAGAACTGGAAATGTTGAAGAAGGAGATGATGAAGATTTGGCGGAAAATGTATCATCAGTGTTTGAAATGGGTAAATTGACAAGAGAACTGTAGTTTCAAAAGTCAAAACATCAAGAATATCTGAAGGCTGATTAGTTGGAACCAAAGGAATTGGAACAACTGGTGTTGTATTAGATGATGACTGATAAGGATAAGTGTTTTCATGAAAAAATACATCTTTGGAAACCAGAACAAAATGTGATTCTAGATCAAACAACTTATAAACCGTTTGTCCATTACTATATCCCAAGAAAATACACTTATATGCTCTCGGATCAAACTTATCTTTATGGGGTCGAACATTTGTGGCAAAACAAAGACATTCAAAAGATTTCATATGATCGTACTTGGGTGGATAGCCATATAAAACCTCACAAGTTGTTTTCCACCTTAGAAGAGAGGTAGAAAGTCGATTAATGAGATAGGTGGTTGTAAGGATAGACTCCCCCCCAAAAGTGTTTAGGTAAAGAACCTTGAAACATAATAACTCGAGCTATTTGTAATAAATGTCTATGTTTTCTCTCCACTATCTTATTCTGTTGTGGTGTATAAACACACTTATGATGTAAATTCTCAATTCCCTAAACAATTTATGACACTCACCACTTAAAAACTCAACTCCATTATGTAACACTCACATATCCCCAAAAAGGATATATGAATGCTACACAAAATAGTACAACAACTTCCAAAAAATAATTCAAGGAAACATATATTAAATTACAGAGTACATAGCACAAATTTGCTGAAAATCCAAACCAAACTGAAGTATTGTTGTTACAAACTTACAATCCAGTCACATATACATAGCAGATATAAGCCCAAAAGTCAACAAAAAATTACATTATTTTCAAAACAACACTCAGGCTCCTTTGGCCATTGTGGTTGACTTGTCCCAGTCCTTAAGCCCTTTTTGAACCTACACGGGGCAAATCTACCGTGCTAATCATATAGCTTAGTGAGTAATAACTAACCTATACATAAATTGACAATTCATTACACTGAATCATGTAACAGCAACAACATGCATTAAAAGATTTCTTTAACTGAAAATCAGACATAATGCATTTCAGAACAACTTTTTATAGTCATCAGAACTGCATAACACAAGAGGGTATAAACCCTTCAGAATCAAAACATAATTTAGTTTATGTCAAAGCCAAACAGATATCAAATTACAAAATCAAATGACTGCTAAATCCAATTACAGAAGCGGGTAACGGGACTTATATAGAAGAGACAAAAGTCTCGACATCGAAGTGTCACTAACAGAAGACACCGAGGTGTCACTAACAGAAGCAGCTGCAACCCTTCTAGGCATGCCTAATTTTCCACAACTAGGACTCAACAATTTTAAACAAAACAAAGTCATTTTAGACATTTCATGCAAAGTAAGTAGCACTTCCAATGATATAAACATGCATCGAACGTCTCGGAAAATCATGGACCGGAATTCAGAACACAATCATCATAAATCAAATTCAACAAGTATAACAAAGTAAGGTAAATAGCACTTCAATATTACATTTGTCAATCAATACCTTGGACCTTCATGTTCGAAATCAGTACACATTCATCAATATCAATTTCAATTCAGTAATAAATAAGCCAAATCAAGGTGAGAT